>JAJMBP010000057.1:0-85772 GCA_030565345.1 Suhomyces coccinellae
AAGAAGAAGAAGAAGAAGAAGAAGAAGAAGAAGAAGAAGAAGAAGAAGAAGAAGACGAGGAGGAAGGAAGAGGAGGAATTTATGAGAGAAATGTAAACCAAGGAGATGATGAAGAGAATGAAGAGGATGAAGAGGATGACGAGGATGACGAGGATGATGAAGATGTAATACTGGACATAGACCATGATGACCCACGCGCACAATTTTTGCGAGCAATTGGAGCTCTTTCAAATGGGAGAGGTGCCGCTCCTACGAGTTCTGGCTTTCGAAGCAACGCTTTTGAGGATACAATTCAAAGACTCATGAGTGGGGGCATTATATTTGGCGGAGGGATTGGATCCAGTATAAATGATCTGAATAGCGAGATGCAAACCCTTATTAACAACTTAAATCAAAGAGATGATACCTATATTCTTCTTGAAACTTTGAATGAATTATCAGAAAGATTATTGATGATGAATGGAATCACAGCAGAAAGATTCATTCCGTCAGATAAGCTTGCTAAAAGTTTAATTGGAATTATGAAGGATGTACAATTATCTGAAGAATTGGAATTACATCTAGTTGCTTGCCGTTGCTTGTACAATTTTTTGGAAGTGAACCAAGACTTCATTCATGATGCCCTCAACAACGATGCTGTTGAAGTTTTATGTGCCAAACTTCTAGAAATAAGTTACATTGACCTCACCGAACAAGCATTGCAGACATTAGAGATGATTTCAAAAGATCCAATCACACATAACCTGATTATTGCACATAATGGGCTCAAGGCTTGTCTTCAATATTTGGACTTTTTGACTATTCATGCACAGCGTAAATGTTTAATAATCGTTTCCAACTCGTGTACTAATGTTTCTGCATCTAATTTTGAAATGATTGAATCTACTTTTGATAAAATTGCGGAAGTTGTAACGACTCATTCCGATGAACTAGTGTTAGAACATGGATGGTTGGCAATTTCAAGAATAATTATAAGCTTTAGATTGAAGCCCGATTTGTTAGATAAATTGTTTCAAAATAAGGGATTATTACTTAAAGAGTTGACCAGTGTTATCTATTACAGTTGTAACAAGTCAAAAAACTCAACACTGCATAATGATCAATCCAGAGTTGCTCTCAACTACAGTTCTTTGTTGAGTCTTTTAAAGTCATTAATCGTTTTGGCAAGTACCAGCATTCATGTTTCAAGGATATTATTAAGTGAATGCCATATGGGGGAAACGATTGTTAAGTCATTAAACAAATTCTCAAAAAATAAAAATATATCAAATGAAAGTAATTTGCAAGGAATCAGGACTTCTTCAACCAATGATAACACATCAATAGTTGCTTTGATGGCTACCCCCAAGGAATTACTTTCTCAGTTTCTCCTCTTGATTGCTTACTTGTTACCTGTCACTTATTCTGCTAGTGAAACCCCATTTCTTAACGATGAACATCAGGACTATCAAGAAAGAGCGACTATTAATTCTGAAAGAATTTCACTTTGCAAAGAAATCTCAGGATCTTATTGGGAATTTGTGAACGAAGTATGGCCTGTGTTGATTAACAGCTTTCTGGCAACTATGAACTATGAAATTAGAAAAAAACTTTTTATATCTATTTTCAGAATTGTTTCGTTTGATTCAAAAGATGAACTTCACAAAATTTCTGAGATTGATATGATCGTTAATCTATTGGCTTCCGTTGCAAACCAATCAAAAACATTGATTTTGAGGGACTACCCTGCAGAGTACAACAAGAAAAACCCAGATGATACAGATGTTGACATGCTAGGAAGTGATGATGAAGGAGCAGAAGCATCGAGAGTAACTTTAGATTCCCCATTGGAGCGTCAAAGCTCACCCTCCCGCCTTGTTCAGGAAGATAATGACCATGAAATAAACACCGATAAAAATGAGAGGAGATTAACACAAGAAGATTTAAACGAATATGGGTATTTACGCACTCTCACGAATAGAAGATTCAACAAAGCTCAATTATCCGTACAAATGAGGGGTCATCTTCTACTTATTAGCTCTTTATCTATTGCCAAAGGTTTAATCAAGAGTAATCTTAGAAATGTTCTAGCAGACTTAGAAAAAGAGGGATTTATGAATGATGTATTGGCAATATATTCAAGTCTTAAGGGAAACAAATCAAATTCATTTGATTCTAAAAGTACGAGTTTTCCAAGAATAAATACAAACTACACTAATAAATTTGTTGATGCCGAATTTACTGATGAGTCGGAATATGGTTTGACTGAAGGAAAAATATTGGCGGATATAGTTAATGCAGCTGAATCAGTGAAAGAGCTTCATCATTTGAAAAATGGAGATAAATCCTTGACTTCCTCCGAGCATTTAACAGTTCTAAGTTCAATTAGTGACATATTGAATAATTTGGAACTAATTGAAACATTTGATTATGATGAGTGGTGCAAGCACTGGTCATACCTTAAATCTGCTCTTCAACCGGCAACTGTTTCAAGCTTTGAGCTCATGTCCTCTAAGATAATTGGAGCTATTTCGCGACTCTTTGCAGATTCGAATTCAAAAGATTCGAATGAGTTTAGTGATCGTTACAGATCTTTCATCTCAGTCTTTTTGACAGGAACAGACAGCAACCATTCAGAGCTCTTATTTTTGATAGAAAAACTACAAGAGGCACTCTCTCGATCAGAATCCTTTGAAATTCTTTCGTCAAGCAGTGATAGTGGTTCCGGGGTATCAGGAGTTACTTCATCAAAGTATGATCATATACAGACCGATATTATGGCACGACAGGTGAAATTTAGGTTAGTTGCGGAACCTGACATAGCTGATAAAATCTCCGAGAATTCACAAGGGATGATTCTATCTGTTCATGCTATTGCAACATTTAAATCTGTGGATACATTTTTGAAGCAAAAAATAAAATTCTTGGAAGAATCTGCATCCGTTCTGTCAGAAGAAGAAGATAATTCAGGTAATAATCCAAAAGAAGAACAGGAAGTGAGGCCTGGAAATACGTTCGAGTTCATTATCAATGGTGAGATTATTCCTAACGAAATTACTGTGTATGGTGCTGTTTATCGATCTTTGCAGAAAAAGATCGACGAGGCTGTAGATCTGAATCAACTATGGTCTTCAATCCATACAGTCTCATTTCGGAAGGCCACATTACCTTCACCTACACATGAAAATGACTTGGCTACCAATAGATTATATTCGGTTGAACAAGAACTGGAGATTTATGACAACAGGACTCTTGAGATTTTGAAGCTTCTCAGGGTGCTATACGAGATGAATAATTTTATTAAAGATACAATTCCTAATGTGAAGGCAATAGAAGATGGTAACTTTATGAATTGGAAATTGACAGTTAAATTGAATAGACAATTGGAGGAACCTTTAGTTGTTGCAAGTGGAACTCTACCAGGGTGGTGTATATACACCGCGAAGGGCTTCTCGTTCGTATTTCCCTTGGAATTAAGAATGTTCTTTCTCCAGTCTACTTCCTTCGGATACTCGCGGCTCATTCATCATTGGCAAATTAGGACCAATCAAAATAGTGAAGATGGGGGCGACTCTACCAATTCTCATATTCAGCGCCCACAATTAGGCAGACCAACTAGGCACAAAGTCCGGTTGTCAAGAAAGATGATTTTGCAAAGCGCAATTAAAGTACTTGGATTATACGGTGCCACGCCTGGAATATTAGAAATTGAGTACTTTGATGAAGTGGGGTCTGGCTTAGGTCCAACTTTAGAATTTTATTCAACGGTTTCGAAAGAGTTCTCGAAAAAGAAATTAAAATTGTGGAGAGACTCCAACCCATTGCAAGATGAGAATGGATTTGTTGAGACTGAATTTGGTCTTTTCCCAGCTCCATTGCACCAGCTGCAAATTTCCAGTGAAAATGGTCGAAAAGTCCTTTTCTTCTTCTCATCGTTGGGCAAATTTATCGCCAGAGCTTTGCTAGACTCGCGTATTATTGATTTCAACTTCAACATCATTTTTTTGAGATTAGTACATCGTTTGAATCAAAACGAAGTATTCAAATCATCAGATCTAAGCAATTTGACAAATATCACAAGCTTGAGATTGGTAGATCCCAAACTTGCCAGATCCATAGAGCACTTGTCAAAATATTTAAAGCAGTATCCTTCATTCGACCCATCGCAAAGGGAATCAATTGCAGTCGAAGGTGCAACTTTAGATGATCTTTCAATTTATTTTGAACTTCCAGGCTATCCACAGTATGAACTAATTCCAAATGGAAGTGAAATAAGGGTGGATTCAACTAATTTGGAATCATATATTTACAAGGTCTTGGAAGCAACCCTTTACACGGGAATTTTAAACCAAACAAATGCATTCATGGAAGGATTTTCGAAGGTGTTTCCAATCAGTTCGCTAATTCTTTTTTCGCCTCAGGAGCTTGTTGAATTGTTTGGTAATGCCGAAGAGGATTGGTCATATGATACATTAACTTCTACAATTGTCGCTAACCATGGGTATACAAAAGACTCTGAGGCAATTAAATCATTGATCAATATTTTGACGAGCTTTTCAAAGAATGAGAAGAGACTGTTTTTGCAGTTTCTTACAGGAGCTCCAAAATTACCCATTGGTGGATTCAAATCTTTACGACCAGAATTGACAGTCGTAAGGAAATTGGCGGAGGAAAATCTTAAAGAAGATGACTATTTACCTAGTGTGATGACATGTGCCAATTACCTTAAGTTACCTAACTACTCTTCTGAACAGATCATGAAGGAGAAGTTATTATTGGCCATAAAAGAGGGTGCAGGAGCATTCCTTTTATCATAGTATGTATCGAGTAATAAATAATGGTAAGTGCACGAAAATCAATATACCAACAACTTAAGGAACGAGTGATAAAGTACGACTGTAAGAATGTCAAATTCGTTGCTGTTAGAAAAAGTTATTAGCGAATTAGTTAATTCATCTCCACCTGGTGAATTGGCTGGAGTCAAGAAAGATTTAGGTTGCATTGTTCCTGATCAAGCGGGGTTCTCAACTATTGACAAAGCTATCGAGCTGTATATCAAAGAGCATGGTGCAGTGATATCATCCAAATATATTGCAATCAAGTGGACAAAGGATCCAAGTTCAACGAAATACTTGGATTTTGTCAATAGAAAAGCTTTCAATATTGATTTAGATACAAATACAGCAATTGACATTGAAGACTACTCTCCAGAGGTGCACTATCCAACATATTATGAACCATTGGCAACAAAGTTGGAACAGTATGGTGTTGATCACTATCCTTCAACATTTGCTTTCACTATTATCCCTGAAGAGAACAAATTGCACATTTTAATTTTTGGTCAGAGAAACAACCAAGAAAATTTCTTCACTGGTCAATGGAAGAGTCACTACATCTTACAAAATGGTACCATAACTGCTAACATAAATCTTGATATTCATTATTATGAAGACGGAAACGTTAGATTAAACTTTGGTGAAGTCATTAGTGAAGAGTTGAAGTCTGAAACAGCAAGTGAGATCGTTAATGTTATCAACGATATTGAGCATAAAGTAACATTAAAGCTAATCGAGAACTTCAACAAACTTAATCAAAACTCGTTCAAAAATTTAAGACGCCTACTTCCAATTACAAGATCTAAGATTAATTGGGGAAGTGCAATTGGTAATTACAAGTTGGGTTCTGATGTTATTCATAAAAAGTAAAACGAGAACTATGCATGCAACGACTTAGTGTTTAAGTGTTTATATGATGTATCGAAGTAGAAATAATTGACTTGTTTTTCGTGAAGTTCTGATGATAGTAGTTACTTTAACTTGTATAATGTCCATATCAACACGAATGCAACTAGGATTGTAATTACTATTCTTGAAAGACTGGCGTTTCTTGTCATCACGTTCCGCAAGTCGCCACTGGTTTTTTTGACTTGACTCCATAGTTGACCGAAGCTGTCATTCAATGAATCTAGGATCAGATTTTCTTGTTGTACATACCCATGTATGTCATTATTAACTGTGTTTCTAAACTGATTTAACGTTTGGGCAAGATCTTCAAACCTTTGGTTGTTCTGTTGTTCCCTATGTGAATATAGTAAGTCACTCATTGCTTAAGTCCTCTGCATTTAAAACATGCAAGGATGTTTGGTGTACATAATTACTAGGTGAGACACGAATCTCTACATGCAGTACCAATATACACAATCACATACTATTAACGTCAGGAAACTTATTAATGTTCAGGAATTGTTCATTTCCTTGATAATTAGTTCCATGAAGTCCATTTCCAAACCCACTACTTGTAGGTTGCAGTTGAAGTCTATTATTGTAGTCCGTTTGATTGTATATTCCGAAGTTTGGTTGGTAGGTCGACTGAGCCATGTCAGCAGGATAGGGTACGGACGGCATGTGAGTCTTGTTTCTTTGCGAAATCAGAGAGTCCATCAAATCATTGAAAGTTTTTACTTCGCTAGTGAGTTGATTATTCAATACATGGAGTTCTTCTTTTCTTGTTCCGTGTTTGTCGATATATTTTGCAAGCTCACTTCTCAATGGAATAATTTCATTATACAAGTTGGTAACTTCATCTTCACTTGTAGTCGAATTGGATAAAGAAAGTAAAGCGAGTAATTTATCAATTTTTTTCATGTCAACTGTAAGTAATTTTGTTTCATTTTCGAGTTCTTTTTCCAATTCCTCCAGACTTCTTTTCACAATTGGAGTCACATAATTCAAAGGGAAAATTCCGATCTTACCTGAAGGCAATGATCCTCTCCACCAATCTCGGTATACAGATTCAATTACGGTGATGACATCACCCTTTCTGAAAGAAAGTTCATCTGGCTCGTAAGAAATCAAGTCATAGAGGGCACGAACCTTAGATACATTAGCGACAGTTTGATCTTGATTTTCAATCTTTGACTTAGACTCAGGCTGTTTCTTTTCCAATGGCTTAGTCTCAGGTAATGGTTTACTCTTGTAGCTGTTTCGTAAGTTTTGCTCACGTTCATATTCTTGCAATGAAACTTGCAATGCACGCTGTAATTCTTCTTCTTCTTTCCGTTTATCAGAAGCGGTGAATTCTTTCTTAGCTGGTTTGTCTGGTCCAGGACCAGAATGCTTATAATACTGCGGATACTCGGACTTCACCATGTTAAACGCATCTGAAATTGGTTTCAAAGAAGGATCAACCTTAAATGTGTTATGCAATTGTTCAATTACTTCAATGATACGTATTTTGATACTCTTATGGATTTTGCGATCGGTCAATCTCTTTATTAATGAATCTTGAATGAAGGATTTAGTTGCGATCTCCTGCTTCATTCTAGAACCACAATTTTCCGCAATCGCAACCAACAACGATAATGACCTTAGCATCACGTTTGCATCCTTTGATCCCATTTTGTTAGTTATAGACGATAAAGCCAACTTTGTAGCTTCTTCGGAATGAGAGGAAATGTAATCACACACTTCAAGGATATATTCCCAGTTGTCACTTGTCAAAGTTGCATCGGTTGCCCGGTTAATTCGTGAATCTAATTCTTCCTTTCTAAACATGCTGATGAATAAAATTCTTTACCCAATACTGAATACTGTTGAGGTATCTGCTTTAATGTAAGTTGGACCTTGCCCCCTTGTAGTAGGTGTGACTCTGTCACGTGATTTAAATCACCTGCAATTCAGGTACTCCACAAAAACCTGTGTCTGTACCAAACACTAGACTTTGCTTTATCCAAAGGATTATACCAGACTCAAAATACATCGTCAAAAGAAAGTTCTGCAGGCTTTGTATTGTTGCCTTCACTATTTCAGAGAAATGGTCCATGGCATTATCCTACGCATTAAAACCGAGAATGGTTTTGTGTTTTCGATCTAGTGGTCATATCAAGTTCATTTTAGTTTACGCGTCCACGAAGAAGTCATGAACGATAGCAAGAAACGAAATCGTAGACTCGATGTTAAATTCCTGCGCAGTCCACAACTTGTAGTTGAAATTGTTATCTGACGTCATGCATGCCCACCTGTTGTAGTTTCTCCCATTCCCTTATTCATGCCCAGATTTTCTATCTTATGTACAGTACGCACATTAGTTCGTGTCTGCCAGATCCAAAGTTTTTCTAGAGCTAATTTGTTTTCTTCTCTTTCGACCAACTGAAAGCACTGCACTATTTTTTTTTTTGCATCTTAAGAAGTTGACATAGGTGCTTTACATTTGGTTGGTTATATTTTGGATTTGGATCATATCTTTTAATGTCTGAAAAGAACCATCTTGAAGTTCATCAGGCAGGTCGCCATCGTGGCCTCTCCGTGGGAAGAATTAATGTTGGAGATACGTCGCCATCGTTGGCGACAATGCATACTTCGAGAGGCCTGAGAAGAAGATCTGATGCCAGGCTTCATGCCCTCAATGAAAAATCTTCCAGCGATACGGATATTTTGAGAAAATTGATCATTGCGTTCAATGAATTGTCTCACCGTCAAACGTGGATAATTCCATTTCTCTGTTTAGGGTTCTCTGTTTGCACATACCTTATCTCTGATCCAGACTCTAGCATGCACCGCTTCTTTGAGGCAATGTTGATACCTTCATACCACATCGAAGGTACTGATCAATATGGCAAGGGTAGAAATGACTTCTATTTTGTTGGATTTTATGCTTTATTTTTCACTTTTGTTCGTGAATTCATGATGTGTTGCGTATTGAGACCAATTGCAGTCTTCTTGGGTATTACAAAAGAAGCCAAAGTTAAGCGTTTCTTAGAGCAAACTTACTCAATGTTTTACTATGGTATCTCAGGACCACTTGGACTTTACATTATGTCAAAATTGCCATTATGGTTATTCCAAACTACTCCATTCTATTCAAGTTACCCTCACTACACTCACGATTTGTTTTTCAAGGTGTACTATCTTGGCCAAGCTGCATTTTGGGTACAACAATCTGTGGTTTTGGTCTTGCAGTTGGAGAAACCCAGAAAAGATTTCCCAGAATTGGTTTTACATCATATCATTACAATTGCCTTGATTTGGCTTTCATACAGATTTCATTTCACATGGATGGGATTGGCTGTCTTCATCACAATGGATGTTTCAGATTTTTTCTTAGCAACATCAAAGACTTTGAATTATGTTGATTCCATCTTGACTGGTCCATTTTTCTGTATATTTGTTCTTATTTGGATTTACCTCAGACATTACATTAATTTGCGCATATTGTGGTCTGTTTTAACTGAATTCAGAACAGTTGGAGAATGGGAACTCAATTGGGATACTCAACAATATAAGTGTTGGATTTCACAGCCAATTGTTTTTGGCTTAATAGGTGCACTTCAACTTGTGAATGCGTACTGGTTATTCTTAATTTTCAGAATTTTGAAGAGATACATTGTTGGAGGTGAAACTGCAGATGAGAGGTCCGACGATGAAAGTGAGGATGAGCAACCAAGCAGTGAAGAAGAAGATAAAAAGAACCAGTAGTTCGTCGATACAAACTATAATTTTTCATAATTGAAAAATTTCCGACTACATAATACTTAAGCAGTAATCTTTAATATACTTGTCTGTATTTTTATAAAAATTGTTCCAAATGTGCAGGATAAAAAATTTGAACTGAAGTTAAGAGGAGTAATGCCCATAACAGTATCATCTGAGAACTTGAGATGCTATCACAAAAAGTTCTTGAGTTCAAACCAGTGCTATCAGAAGGGAATTAGCTTTGATGATAGAATAGTATTTCCTATGGAAGCGATTCATGACCCATTCATTCCGCAATATGATATTTCAAACTTAGAGCTCGATTGTGAAACCTTAGACAGAAGAATCGAACAAAGCAGAGATTCAATTATGAAGGACCACAATGTTCAAGAGTATATTTCTACACAGACACTTCATAAGATTAATTTTTTGAAAGAAATTCAAATGAAAGGAATCACCATCAATGATCAACAGTTTACAAAACTGACTCACCGCATGTCAATGAACTACTGATCTTATATCTTTGTTTTAATTCTTCTAATTTCCATACGGAGGATTATCGTTTGCGCAATAATTTTCCAAATTGCCTTTTATCTAACTGAAATCTATTTACAAATTTTAATTGGCTAGTCAATTTTAGGCTTGGGTTGGAGAGGGAACCTTGGAATTATAAGAGGATGATTTCAAGTCTTCTAAGATACTAAGTCTCTCGTTAAGACCTTCTTCTGAAGCTCTGGACAATATTCCAGTGATCAATGATGTAGATCTGATTGAGTCATCATTACATGGGATTGGATATGTTAATAAACTTGGCTCCATATCAGTATCACATAATCCAATGGTTGGAACCCTCAGCAAGATGCACTCGCTGATACAAGTTCTGTTTTCGGTTGGATTTAAGATTACCACCAAATCTGGCTTAATAAGTAAGTCATTCTCAACTTTTCTTTCAGTTGGTTTGTTGAGCATATCGACTTCAATTTTGCTTTCACCTTTGATCTGTCTAGTAACCTCAATGTAATTTGTGATGATTCCAGGAATCCATCTTTTGTCAATGTAGTAACCTTGTGATCTATTAGCAGCCTCTTCCAAAGCTCTTTGTTGTGCCCAATTTTTGGATGTACCAACGAACAAAATGACTCCACCCTTTTTGGAAATTCCCTTGATAACTTTGCAAGCTCTCTTGAGCGCAGACATGGTTTCATTTAAGTCAATCAAGTGAATTCCATTATACTCCCCGTAGATAAAGGGCTGCGTGCTAGGTCTCCACATAGACTTTGCATGGCCTAAGTGACATCCAGCTGCAAGTAAAGTGGCAATGGAAGTGTCCTTGAGCTGTTGTGGCCTCTTTATATCGTCTCTTGGGTTATAAATATTGCTTAACTTCGATCCTAAATTTCCCGACAATCTTGAATGTGCCAAATGTCTCAAGTACAACTCTTGATCCGAATAGGCTCTATGATCAGGTGTGGGCAGCAAATTTGGGAATTGGTTGGTGTATGACATTGAAGCTGTTGAGTTTAACTTTTGCGAATATCCCAAATGATCATTCTGCTGGGTATGAGAAGCCCAAGGCCTATTAATCAATTCACGTTTGGGCAAGTTCATTTGTTCCTTAATGAACTCTTCGAGCTCCTCATCCAATTGTTTGACTTTTTCTTGAGGAAAAGATTTCAATTGTTCTTGCAAGCTCTGTAATCTACTATTGATCAAGGTTGTAGGTGTTTTGTTCAACAGATTAATCAAGGAAGTAGTTTGAGCTTTCAACTCCCTCAAAACCTTGTTTTGTGCAGAAATTTCTTCATCTCTAGCGAGAGCATCAGCAATTGCCTTATCTCTCAACTCTTTTTGAGACCCATGATTTTTGCTTAGTTTCTCCTCGACAATAGTAGCAAATCCTCTACTTGAAGCAAGGCTTCCACGTAAAGTAAGACGATTTAAACCTTCAAGGGAAGTTCTACCCAAACTTCTCATTTTCTGATATTGTCCTAATTGATACAAGATACGATTCTCAATAGATAAATTTTTCACTTCCTATGAGGATGATTATTTGCACGACCTTTAGTGAAACTCGCATTCTAAACTAGATTCTAAGGAATCTATACACAAAGGAACTACCAAACTTCTTCTTATTCCTATAGGCAATGCTCTTCCTAGAATTAACTGGGCTAGACTTGACCCAATTTCTTGAGAATTTAGATATAAATTGTAACGATACAGCAACAATCATCGTGTCAGAAAAATCAGGGAGCAACATTCTGTTCCCTAAAGGAAGACATTTCACCATGAAAGAAATCCAAAAAACATTAAATATCCAAATTATAATTGTATATAACTTAGAGGATCTTTTTCGAATTATTGGTGAGTTGTATGAACGTCAAGTGGTAAGTGAGTCTATGAATATTATTTTCTTCAAAATATTTCATGATCTTTTATTCATCAGCAATTATCCCCACATTAAGAATCAGAGTATCCTAAATGAGGTTTTGTTCTTCGTGGAAAAACTTCTGAAAAGTTCCTCCAATGATATAAATTGGTGGGAGCACAGCTTCACTTGGCTTAAAGACATAGATTGCGAGGAGGAAAATTCTACAATTGCAATGAGTAGCGAAATATTTATATACCAGTGCAATGTTAGCAGATGGTTCAAGATACGCTAATTATTTTTTGGTTCGTTAAAAGGAATTAAAGACAAAAATGAACTTACTTCGAAACATTTTCTGCTTCTTCCTCATTAACTTCCTCGATTTCTTCCTCGGCTCCAGTAGATCCACCAGCCTGTCCCAATTGACTTGCCAATTGACTAATATCAAAATTGCCATCGCCACCAGCACCGCCCATCATAGATGCTAAGTCAAGGCCACCAGCACCGCCTGCACCACCCATCATAGATGCAAAATCAAGACCACCTGCACCACCTGGGCCACCTGGGCCACCTGGACCACCTGGACCGCCTGGACCTCCAAAGTTCATCATGTTTGCCATGTCATCCTGCTTTTCTGGCTCTTCATCTTGCTCATCTTCATCAACCCATTTGTCAAAGTCTGTCTTGATATAGTGGTATTTCAACTTTTCTTTGGTTAATCTTGGCCAGAACTCTTCTTTTGCCAATTTCTTTCTCAAGACCAAGTACAAATGGGATCCTGTTTCAGTTTTGCGGGAATTTTCCACGTCAATTTCATCGAAGAAGTCGATTTTCAAGGAGTAATGTGTTGATTTATCTGACGAATCCGCTTCAAAATTTAAACTGGTGGAAGTCAAATCCATTTTAGAGTTGATTGGGTCAACTACTTCAATAGTCAAGTAAATCACATTTTTCGAGGGATCATCGACACTAGAGCGTTGAGCCCATAAAACTGTTGGTGCGTGAGTAGGAGACATTTCGCTGGTTGTAATCAATTAGAAATTACTTCGGAGATTTTTTTGTATATGTACAATTTAGTTTATTATTCTCGAAGTTTCTACAGAACCACGTGAGGAAAAGAACACGTGATTCCAAATAGAAATTATACACTTTCAGGTATTGAACCAAGCAAAAATTTTTGCTAGACAAGAACCAAGTAGCTTAAACTATCATGAACAACACGCCTGAACTAGCAAGATGTACTTCTAAATTGCTCCCAAGTGTTTCCTGATTGATTACGATTTGTTTAGTATGCAGGTTGCACGTGATAAAATAGCAACTAGTGAAAGTCACAGCGTCTCTTTACTACTTATAGTTGCACTGAAGATGATTAGCAAACTAAACGAATGTTAACCAAGTTACCACTAGAGATACAAGTTCAGTTACTTAAACTAGAGCCGGGTTGCTCGTTGAAATATGTTAATTCTCATTTTTACATTTTGTACAATGATCTATTTTATAAGAAGATTCTATCAACATTTGGTGAAGATATAATTGATACTTTGCATAAGATATTATATTGGCTCAAACAATATATTAAAAGCTTGGATGCTTTTAGATTTGAATCTCGGAATACTATTGCTAGAAGACTAAATTTGAAGGAATATCCACCGGACGAAACCAATCAATTAAATTGCCTCTTTATTAAGGACTCCTGGAAATATATTTATAGCGTCCTAAAAAACAGACGGCTATATGCGGAATACTCTGATTATAGAATCGATGAGCCAAGCAATTACATATACAATCATTTTGTTGAGATCAATCGAACCTATTTATTATCTTACAACAAAACCGTTCAATTGAGTCCAGGGGTATACAATTTGAATATTGGCCTAGTTGTGAAACACGGGAGCGGACTAGGGACAACAAAATTCGAAATTAAGTTTCAAAATTCCAGAAGTCAAGAGTGCATTGAAACCTTCTACCCTCCCACAAATATAAACGAAATCTTGCCCAAGCAACAATTCTGCTTATTAAAAATTGGAGAGTTTACAATTCCCAAAATTCAAGAGTCAGATAGGCACAAAAGTGGCATGCAAAAAAAGTTATTCGAAGTTGAAGTCATCATGGAGGAAATAGGGCTTTACTTGAAGTCTGGATTCAAGATTTTCTTTATCGACATTGCCCAACCATCAATGCTTTTTAATGATTATGATCTTTTATACTATACGATTAAAGAAACAGATTACCAATATTTCATCAATCTACCTCTCAAAAATCTATACAAATCACTCGAATCCGTCCAAAAGGCACTAGCATCGGGTGAAGGTGATAGCAGCAATTCAATGCTAGATATTTCATATGACGAGAATTATTTAGTCCCAGGGAAGAAACTGAAAAATGAAGATAAGGCAAATGCATTGAAGAATTATTCTATTTTCTTTTTCAATAAGAAGTTCAAGAAGAGGCTTTTTAAATTTAATACCGTATACCAAAAACGTCTATTTATTAATAGGTTTGGAGATTTCGAACTGGACTGGTATGACTATGAGGAAAATGAGGATGAACTTGATTGCCCAAGGAATAGTAAAGAAGGCAGGAACTGTATTTACGATCGTTCGGGGTTGAAGTGGAAGATCCCTATTCTAGGTGAGTTGTAATTATGCATTTTAATCTTAAGTTTGCTTTCAAAATTTCAAAATTTTGAAATTAAGTGCTCTTATACCAAATTTCAAATGTAATGCTTCGAGGTTGTATACTCAAATGTCTTAATCTTCAGAATTCGTTTATAAATTATAACTTGACGTTCTGATTATATCCCATTTGATACAAAAATACAATTACAAAATTTAAAACTCCTGCTTTTATAGAATATTTTAAAACTGGGTATATTTATAGATTCGGCATAATTAATTGAAAGCGTAATTGATTACTACATCTCAAGGTGAACTAGTGATTTTATTGTTGATTGTGCTCCACCGTCCTGCATGTAATACGCGAATATACTGAAACAGCCTGATTGGAACTCATACGCCTTGAAGCGATGGCTGCTTCTATGTCAGGAGTAACTTTGCCAACCAATTCATACATTGGAATCGACAGTGATAAAGCAAACACGAATACTGATCTCATGAATCAATACCTTGACCAATCTCGACCATCTCCTAGAATTCTCGACCATAATGAACAAACAGATGAAGCAAGTGCATTGAAAGATGATAGTAACAGTGCTAATACTGAAACTGAATCTCATTCTAGTCCCGAGGTAAATAACAAAAGAATCATTTTACAAAGATTTACTATTTACAATTCCTTAACAACCATGTATATCGTGGGCAGCAATGCAAAAGAAAGTTTGTTTAGAATATTGGAAATTGGGAAAGATCCACTCGGAAAAGAATTACAGATAATAGAAGATCAGAATTATTTTTACACTCGAAAAGACATGATTGAACTTTTGAATGGATTAGACGAATCAATTGAAGGTGGTATTCATAAGATAGCCCAAGGTTTTGGATTGTTAGGTTTGATTAAATTCACAAAAGGTTACTATCTCAGCATAATAACCAAATGTAGCCAAGTTGCAATTTTAGGAGGTCATTACATATATCATACCGATGAAACTAAACTAATTCCACTTGATATTAATTACAGAAGACCTGAAAAGTACAGCGACGAGGAAAGGCTATTATCGATTTTCAAATACTTAGATCTAGGTAAGACCTTTTATTTCAGTTATGCTTATGATATCACAAATACCTTGCAGACCAATTTTGTTAGAAATAAACAATTGGCAACAATGTATCAACAAGGTGAAGATGCTAAATTTCGAACTCAATTTGAAACGTATGAAAACCACAAAATTTTTGAGCATAATGAGAGATTTGTATGGAACAATTTATTACTTAAACCTATTCTTGAAAACAAAGATATAGCCACATATGAGTGGTTTCAGCCGATAATTCATGGATTTATTGATCAAGCAAATATCTCGATATATGGAAAAAAGTTTTACATAACTATTATTGCTAGAAGATCACATCATTTTGCAGGAGCTAGATTTTTAAAGAGGGGAGTTAATGACAAAGGGAATGTTGCTAACGAAATCGAAACAGAACAAATTGTGTCAGATATGCTAATTTCTTCCTTTCACGATACTAAGTATGGATTTTATAACAATCCTAGGTTTACAAGTTTTGTTCAGCACAGAGGCTCAATCCCTTTATACTGGACGCAAGATTTGAACAGGTTACCAAAACCTCCTATTGAAATAAATCTATCTGATCCATTTTATCAAAGCTCAGCTCTCCACTTTAATAACTTATTTCAAAGGTATGGGCTGCCTTTGATAATTCTTAATTTAATCAAGACAAAAGAGAAACAACCACGTGAGCTGAAGCTAAATTTGCATTTCACAAACTGTATCAAGTACTTGAATCAATTTTTGCCTGACGAACATAAGCTAATTTACTATAGTTTTGATATGTCAAAGCATTCAAAGAAAAATTTGGATGTGATTGGTCCTCTTCAAGATATTGCACAAGAAGGAATATCAAAGACAGGCTTCTTTCACAACGGCAAAGATCTTAAATCAACAAAACTTCAGACTGGAATTATTAGAACCAATTGCATTGACTGTTTAGATAGAACAAATGCAGCACAATTTATTATTTGCAAGGAAGCATTAACTCATCAATTGAGAAGCCTAGGGTTGATAGCTTCCAGCAAAATTTTGGAGTATGATTCAGATTTGATCAACATACTAACTGAGATGTTTCATGACCATGGTGACACCATTGCAGTACAATATGGTGGTTCTAATCTCGTCAATACCATGGATTCGTACAGGAGAATCAACCAGTGGTCGTCTCACACACGAGATATTCTTAATAGTGTCAAGAGAATATATTCAAATTCTTTCATGGATCTGATTAGACAAGAGGCAATTAATCTATTTCTAGGAAATTATGTTTACGATATCAACAAACCAAAACTCTGGGATTTACAGAATGACTTTTATCTCCATAATGTCATGTCCATTGAAAATATAAGGATCAAATTAAGTTATATTCACTGGTACAATGAGAAGTTCCTTATCAATTCCAGATTAAGTGATGAGAATATTCAGGAAGATATAAATTTGGACCAATATAGACGGCTTGAACCATACCCAGACTACAATGATAACTGGTTTAATGAGTGCTATGTTCCTCGTAAGTTTCAATCGCTAGATGAACTATTCCAATTCAATATGAACTCAAATGCTCGCTATTTTCCTTCAACCATAAAGAAAGAATCGAATAATTCCTTTGATTATAGTCCATTCGAATCGCGCAAAATCAAGCCTGAAGACTCGAACGATCTTAAATTGGTACCCGACCTTCAAGAGCAATCACCCAAAAGGTCTGGAATCAACAAGAAAGTAAACAGAGAAGAGCTAATTCAAAATGGATTAAACGCATCAATTACTCGCCTGCAATCAAATGAAGCTTTGCATTCGAATCAGTCACAATCTAATAAATTTAAATCTTTTCTAGCCAACAAGATAGAGAAATTGGGATACTCAGGAAGATCACCTAACTCTCGCCACAAATCAATAGAAAGTATTACTCATGATACTACTGAAGATTTTTCTAATTCATCTGATCATATAAGTGATGCAAATTCAATGTATTCGTCACTCATAGAACCAAAAATTAATGAAGCAGACTTTCACCTTTATGAGCAACAATCCTACCCAGAAACCCTCAAATTCAAATACAATATGGAATTGAATACAAACTACACACATCTTCAAACCAGCAGTGATGATTGTGAAGTATACAGATATTACACAAATGGAATATCTTCTGAAAAAGCATATACCCCACAGAACCGAGAATTGTTGCAAACAAACAATATCAAAGATTTACGCATCTACTCTAAGTATCTTGGTTTGGATGATGACAAAATTCTTGGATTCAACACTGAAGATGAGTATTTTACATGAAAATGAATACTTAATACATTTAATGGTCTGTGACCAATTATATATTCTAATATATTTGAACAATCAAATGTATCAATAACATACTTCGTTTAAATCAAAACCACTATACCAATAATGTACTTTCATAGTTCATGCCCAAATATTTAAATCAACTGTGTAAATGTACCTTAATTAAATTTGATACCTTTTTGTCTATCTTCCTAAGTGACTTAAATATCGCATAAACCGAAGCGGAATTTTCGAAACTCACATCTTGTAGGCAACAAAAATTAATCTGTTAACATTATATTGTGTAAACAGGACAAGACTAACTAATAAAAAATTAAAATTATTGTTACTTCCCAATATTAAAACTTAAAGATATGCCCTCGAATGTACAAATAATGAATATTTACAAATCATTGTATGTAATAACTCATAATTACAGTAATGCACAAGCTATACAATCAATATAATAACAACCGTATTTGTTACCTTGCAACTATCGCAACATATAACACGTCACAGAAACATTAAGTATTCTTTTCACTTATTTATTCTAGAATGAATTCGATATATTCTTAAGACTATCAAGAACCTTGAATGCCATTACTAGTATGATAAATTAAACCCACATTATGTAAAAGAGAATTTTGTTATAACTGAATCCTCTCTCAACAAAATAGAATATTCCAGATTGACAGAACCATACATTGGTTCCCATTAAAGGCAGAAACTCAAAAAAACAGGTGATTCCTTGCCATTCGAATCAAATCATCAACAAATTACTTATTGAATTAATTTGAAGCTCTTCGTGTTGGCTAGAGGAAGTACATTCCATTTACATTTGCCCATATTAATCAATACCTAGAGATTGTAGAATAATCATAATACCAATTGTAATAGAGAACAGTATTCTCACTGAGCTAATCTTCTTCCAACCTTTCTAAATAGTCCCGTTATAATATTTGGGAACAAGTCCTACAAGCAAGAATATAGTATGAACCATTCTATTGAAGTATTGATTTTCTCTAATGAAAAATCAATTTTTGAAGTTTCATTAAGTTAACATAATGTATAGATTTACGAAAGTCATTCATTATAGAGGGAATTTCTTACAAAAATCATTTATCAGACATACATTGTGAAGTAATAATTACATTGAAATTCAACAAATCTATATTCAAGTATGGATTTTACGTCTTACATTGCTACCTTTATGAGTACCATGCTTTACATGCTAAACGCAGGTTACACATCAGTGAAATTAATTCTGGTCAAATAGATGTTTAATATTCACTCACTAAAATTGCAGAAATATCCCTATCCCTATAATGGTACCTTTAGATTCGTTATCCCGAAATAAATATATCAATGGAATTGAACCCCATTTACTTCAACTCTGTATAATCAATGATGGATCTATTATTCTTAGTTCGCTACTAATTCTCCGAATAGGCACGCAACGCAATACATTAGAAAACTTCATTGGCATTCTATATTCAAAATGTTCGAGAAATGAGTTATCCAAGTAATTCAGAAAATGTTATACCATTTTAACTACTAATGGTATCGCTCATGTTATGATCAACTTGAGGTGTTACACTTGTCAATCAATTAAATAGATTAAAGAACCTGCTAATTCGATTCAGTTAAAAAATTGTCTTCCTTAGTTCCCCATACTAAATCATAGTTGAAAAGTGGAATAGTTTAACTAACTTAATCCTATTGATTTGCTTTCGATTATAGTATTCCATAAAATCCCTATACATCATGTGAATGAATAATGATTGAAGCAGAATATGCTTCCAAAGTATTTCCATTCATAATATTCAATCTAATCTTAGCATTAGGAAGAGTGGATAACGACAGTAAGACTAGTGCTATTATACCAATCACACATTTGGTTATAGTATTAAAGATGGATTTGTAATGAGCATTCGTACTACTTTATTATATTCTATTGCTTGATAAACCATTTGTCTCTGAAAAATTCAAAATGTTCAATAAATTTATGTCGAAGAAAATGTTAAGATACATACATGATTATAAATTTATTGAAATTCTTACAATTAAGAAAAGAATACAAATGCAAAACAGGGAACATCAGTTTTCACATTTGCTTTTTTGTACTCATGATGGTTCATTCATAATTTCTAGATATTTGTTGTATATCCTGAATATGATACATATCAAAACGTTTTGTAGTTTATGAAAAGTTTCTAAGATTGTCGAATATTTTTACTTGCAAGTTCTTTTAGTCCGTGGTATTTTCTCACATTAATGTAAGTAGGAATTATATTGTTTGGATCAGCTTAGTATGTGTGCTTCTATACCTTAATTCAATGATTTGGCGTTCAGCAAGGACATGGCTTAGTCCACTTATTAGATATAGATATACCTTGATAATTGATTCGTGGAGAATTTTGGGTAAATGATTTTGAAAAGTAGGATTTTGATCAAGATTTTAGGAGGTGTATGTTCGAATTTATGTCTTTGATTACTATTACTAGATACATTTCAAAGGGTCTAGAAGAAGTTTTATTCACTATTCTGTATGACTTTTGTAATATATATTTATGGTAATTCCTTTTGGTCGAAATATTTTCAAACGTAGAATATCTTAATATTTTGTGGTTTTGGTTAAGGTTATCTTTATTCAAGTATGTAATTGGATTCCAAGATGGAAATAGCAGGATTATTTCTCTTAATCTGTTTCAGTCCTTTCCTTTGCTCCCTTGCAATTTGAGTGGTGTTATGTAAATTTTAAGTGGATTTCATATCTTTGATACAATTGGAGCTTGGCCTGTACTTACTTGTTGGAAGCGTCCTCAAGTTCATGCCGTACAGGATTAATTGAGATAGAGGTATCTGTCTATTTTTTTGCAATTGTTGGTATTGTATTTTTCCGGTTTTTTGGAGCTTTTAAGTCTATTAGGGCATTATTGCTACTTCTAAGAATACCAGGTTTAGTATTATAGTATTTTCTCGGCCAGCCAGGCATGAATGTTTTACAAGTTGTAATTAGAGTCTTACGGAATTAAGCACTGATTTTAATTATCAAATTTTGGGTAGGGTCTCTTTTTGTTAGGTTTACAAGTATAAAAACGTTACATTCGGGTTTGGCATATATGTAGGTGCGTATGAATAAAGGTCCTACTTTATGCGCAGTATGTATTTAGTGATGAGAACAAACTTTGCTTTCAAGCATATTAAGTCCCATCTTATTTGCTGTTATTCGAAATATAGAAATTGGTTTGTGTAAGTTCCCGGCGATTTACTCCGAATTGTTGGTCTCAGCTTCCCCTCACAAAGAGAAATTTTGTTGATAAGGAAAAAACCGGCTCGATTTCAGATTTTGATTTTCAACCCGGGATATACCGATAGCTAGAATTGTGGAGAGATTTTAACCTAGTCTTTTTTGACTGGAGACTATTTAAGTATAATGTGAGAAATATTCGTGCTTGCTTCTTAGGATTACACTACTCTAAGGAATATAAAGGTTACATTTTCTATCTGTGGAATCGAAATTAAATTATTGGTTGTTTCACCGAGTGAGGTTTTAGTAGATTATCATCGAAAAAAAGTACGGAGATCGATGCCCTTATATAAATTTGGAACGAGCACCCAAAATATCTGAACACTCAATCATGTCAAGCGAGAACTACGCCGTCAAGAAAGTCACTTTCCCGTATGTTGGTAAGCATAAGCATAGTATATGGAAGTTACGTACTAACTAGAATAAGCTTTTGGTATGGTGGTGCTGCTAGCATGGTAGCATGTGTCTGCACTCATCCTCTTGACCTTGCAAAAGTACGTCTTCAAACGGCTAAGGTTCCTGGCCAGTCATTAGCATCTATGGTGTACCAAATCATAACTAAGGAAGGACCCTTCAAGATATATTCTGGGTTGACTGCCTCCTTACTAAGACAAGCCACATATTCAACTGCAAGATTTGGAGTATACGAGTTTTTGAAAGATCTTTATATGGAAAAAACTAATGTGGCCAAACCATCGACTTCCGTCTTACTCCCAATGTCCATGATAGCTGGTGCATTGGGTGGTTTTGTTGGAAACCCTTCTGATGTCGTCAATATTAGAATGCAGAATGACTCTAGTTTACCTCTTGAACAACGAAGAAACTACAGAAACGCGTTTCATGGAATCTACAGAATTTGTAGAGATGAGAGTGTTGGTGCATTATTCAGGGGTATCCTTCCTAATCTAGTTCGTGGAGTATTGATGACTGCATCGCAAGTTGTAACTTACGATATTGCAAAAACAGTTCTCGTGGATTCATTTCATATGGATTCAACCAAGAAGTCTACACATTTCAGTGCTTCCCTATTGGCCGGATTAGTTGCTACCACTGTGTGTTCCCCGGCTGATGTCGTGAAAACAAGAATCATGAATTCAAAAGGTTCTTCTAAGGGCGCCGTGACAATTTTGAAGGAAGCCGTTCAAGCTGAAGGAGTTGGCTTCATGTTTAGAGGTTGGTTGCCTTCATTTATTAGGTTGGGCCCTCATACAATCGTGACATTCCTTGCTTTAGAGCAATTGAGAAAGTTCAAATTAGGAATGTGAAACATTTCCAAGATCATATATAATAGATTTTAGATTCTGCTGTACTTTATAGAATATTCTTCTTACAAATGAATTGTTTTGGTTAGATCCTACCCTTTTACGCAAGGCAACTAAAGTCTTGAAGTTAATATATCAATTTAGTATGTATATATTTGTTCACAAATGCATTTGTATGTAACAGTCTGAAGGAGATTAGAAAAATCTCAAACTTGAATGTTATCCAACTCAGCCTTCTCAAAAGCTTCCTTTTCAGCTTCTAAAATGTATGGAATCAAGTAATGAGTGTCTTCTTCTGGTTGAACTGCCTTACTTGGTGGTAAAAGTTGGTGAGTAATAGCCAATTGGTGAGCACTGATAATTCTGTAGTTTCTAGCGTATGACTCAGCTTCAGGTAATCTTCCTAACGCTTTTTGCATCACAGGTGACTCTTCAGCAAGTAAGTCATTGAATCTTATGTTAGTAACCTGGTAGTATGTTTGGTCCTTCCAAAAATTCTATGGAAAAACACCACGAATCTATACTCACTTCAAACCCATCTCCCTGTATCCAGAGTAAGCAACAAAAGTCTTCGCGAGTGGAGACACCACCTTTGACAAGGTGGGTCTTGACAAGATAAAGTCGGCTGCTTTAACAATAGAGGTAACAGATGCCATCTTAACTGTTATTGCTTTAATTCAGTTAAGTTCAATTTGAAAATCACTTTTCAGTTAGTAGTGTGGTGCGCACAATTAAAAATTATGCGTGTTCTATTGGCTAGTCTACATTTCCCAAAATGGATTTTGTGCATTAACAAAAATGTCTAGGGTCCGAACTACACACATCAATAGTGGTATT
This sequence comes from Suhomyces coccinellae, assembly GCA_030565345.1. NCBI lineage: Eukaryota > Fungi > Ascomycota > Pichiomycetes > Serinales > Debaryomycetaceae > Suhomyces > Suhomyces coccinellae. Next base: position 23,183 of record JAJMBP010000057.1, read on the forward strand.
CATCTGTATCTAAACCTGCGGTGGATGGAAATCCGCAGTTTTGTAAAATGGTTTTGGGTCCAGACTTCTCAACTAGGTCACGAATTTCCTGGTTTTTGCAAAGCAATAATCCCATGAAACCACAAGAATTGATTCCTAGCTGCCCAAATTTTCCTGATGATCTTGGAACTATCATCATATGATTTGTAGTGAGAATAAAGTTATAAGAAATATGTGAAGCTTCATTTTCTCTCAAAACAGTCAAAGTTCTTTGTAGTAATGATGCAAAGTACATACTCAAATCTTCTTCGGTTAACTCTGATGATTTTGGTAACCTTGCTACAAAATGTGCAAATCCCAACTCTCCATTCTGTAAAGGTTCCTGCTTGACATTGGGAATAAATGGGTCTGATTTCAATGCAATTTCTTCGCCATAAGGTGAAAAATCCTCAGGCAATGTCATCAATTGAATATGTTTATGTGGTTGAGAAGCACCACTTTCTGGACCACAATTGTAAAACGCAAACCACTTCTTTTTTGAATCTTTCAAATTATGCAACAAAGAAAAGGTTGCTGCCAACTCAGTACAGGATAAAGGACTATTCTGAGACTTGAATTCCTTGGTGATAATCATGATATGTTCAGGAACCACTGGAAATTTGTTAAAAACTATACGGAATTCATGATCAGGGCCATAATCTTCCACGACTGTAAGCTCGGGCTCAGGCTTTGCAAATGGATTGTCCTCTTTGTTTCCGTTTTCAGGTCTACTTGCTAAAGATTGCAATAACGTTATTTGGAACTGAGCCGATGTTGAGCCTAAATCCTCTGTTTGTATAGTATTCACAGCGCTTTCTCCCGAATAAAGAATATCTTTGTTCTTTACGGCTTCTGTGAATCTGCTTTCTAGTCTATTTGTGAAATCCGATGGCAAATCATAAAACATATTGGAGTGTTGAGTATAGAATAGTGTTTTCAGTATTGATTTCGACTACTCGCACGAAAGTTAAAATGCATTATATCATCAAAAATGCTACAATTTACGCACTCACATATAAGACCAGATTATCTCTTTCTAAATAATTGAAATATCTTCGACTTTTTTTTGCCTGGATTATCCTTTTCCATCTCATTAACTGAAGAACGAGAAAACTTGGGAGTGAGATCATGCATGGATAAAGAAAATGATTTTGCTTTTGCGTGAGTTTTCCGACTAGATCCACTTTTATTAGCTTCTGCAATCGTCAATGGCAGAGACATTATGGAAAAAATGGACCCTCTTCTAGAAGGAAACGGAGCGGATTCATTTATTGTCTGAGAATTTGTCCGTGTGTCAGAGTTTTTTCTATTATTGAAGGTATCATTGAGTGACTTACTTTCAACTGTGACAAAAGGATTAGATTGGTATTTTGGTTCGTCAATGTTTTGAGCATTTTCAATACTCTCAAACTTGGTGATTCTGGGGATCTCTGGAGTTTTGAAATTCTCAACACTTTTTTCTTGCCTGGAGGGTAGTTGTGGTCCCTTCATTTTCCTGAAAACTGGAATTTCTGTCATGCGCAAGATCTTCTCTTCGGATGTCGACATCGGTCTTCGAGGTGAGGATCTGTTAGATGAGTCTCTATGAGGTATCATTGAAGATTTAGGAGACTTGGTTGAATTCTTGCTTGTACTTATTGGACTAGCCAACATGGAATGCGAGTCGGATGAAACTGAATCAGATAAAGAGAGCCCGGATGCTTCAATTTTTTGATTCTGGCTCCAATCTGGCGGAGAGTTTTGATCATCTGTGAAGTATCCCTGCTTGAAAGTAGAGCTGGTTGAGGGAGACGACGTTGTTTCAAAACCAGGGCTTACAACAATTGAAGGAGTTGCGATGCCATGGACTTCGAGAGCTTGAACCCCATCTTCGTTATTATACGGTATCAGTCCGGATGTTGATGAGAGTACCGAATTTCTTGAAACTGCTTTTGTTACGACAGACTTGCTTTTCACGAGATCATGTTGAGATGTTAACGAGGATCTCTCCGTAGATTGAATAGTCTCATTCACGGAAATTGCTGTTGAAGATTCAGAATTAACACTAATTGGGCTGGCTGATACGTTCTTTCCCAGCAATGATGGGGTTGGTCCAGATAAGCCAACTTGTGTAACTCTTCCGTGGGGGTCTTCCTTCACTGAATTTAGCTTGATGTTTGAATCATTGGGCTGTAGTAGCGAGTCCGAGATATCATTTATTGTATGGCTTGTCTTTTCCAGGAAAGATGAAGAAGGCATAGAATTTATTCTCTTGGAATCGAAAGTGGAATTTCGTAAGTCATTGAAACGTGTGGTATGTCTATTCTGTAAAAGTACAGTTCTTTTGGGGTTAGATTTCAAACTAGGTAAACTTGATGAATGTCCTAATGATCTTGTTTCTTTGATCACTGGGCTCGCATTAGTAAGGTTCGTTCCACTGCTGTTAGATCTCACAATATTAATACTTTCTGTCGACGATACCTTCAAAGCGTTAGAAATTCGATTCGACTGGTCATAAAAGATTTGGTATCTATTCGCCATTGCACCTCCCCTTTTCCCAGTGGGGGTCAAGTTGTTCAAGTGATTAATGCTAGGCGTATTTGAATTGCTGAAGTTATGAGTAGAATTGGTAGAGTCTTTGGATGAATTTGAAAATGTCTTCTCAATAGGATATTGGGGTGGTTTGTTATTTATGCTCCTTAGACTTGAGCAGGATGAGCTTGCGGAAATATTTGAGTATAGAATATTGTTTCCTAAGGTGTGGTTTGGAGGAATTCCGGGGTACAACTCATTCAAGTTTTCAGAATCTGAGTTGAGATACTCCTCTGAATGATTTTTGCTTGTCAGGTACTTCTCAGTATCATCAACTTCTTCCTCCTCAATGGCATCACTGTTTTCTATAATCGGCTGATTGAACAAGAATCCCAAATTGTTGTTCATGCTATGCTGAGTAGATGAGGGTATATTCACATTAGGAAAGGCTGAATTTGAACTGTTCCCAAAAGGCGACGATGATTGCTTGATGAAAGGTGATGCTAAAAAGGAGTCATCCGAATATAAATCTCCAGATGTTAATTCTGCTTTGTTATTATTTTGTTGCAAGTTTCCAGTTGAATCGTTATTTGATGCATAACCATTTCCGATATGCAAATTTGAGTTCAATATTTCATCAAGATCAATCATAGCCTCTGGTATATTTTCATTATTGAAATTTGTTTCTTCACTAAGAAACATTCTGGCCTTGGAGTTTGAATTATTAGTTGTCAGGTTAAATGATACTGCTCGTCGGTGGTTAAGCTTTATAGGTGAGTTTAAACTATTGGCGCTGTGAAACATGGACTTTCGTGCTGGAGAATGATTTCCGAAATACCTTGGAGAGGTTGTGGAAGGTGGTCTTGCAAGATCTGGTGTGCTCATTGGAAATGAAAACTCGCCCGTAACTGGTTTGTTTACAAAATCATCCTGATTATTGAAGTTGTAATGCTTCTCCGTCTCCATATCTGATGTTTTGTTTGCATTAGAAATGCAAACATTGTTCAAAGATTTCGAAGAAGGTGAGGGAGAGTACAAGCCTAAGCCCATAGTGTCAAAGTCGCCAGAAATAGCAGCTGACCTTCTATGTCTGTGGGTATGACTTGCTATTGGAGTGACTGATAAATGATTGGATTGGATAGGGAGTGAACTCATATTTTAGGGAATAATGCATAAAGTAATAATGTTATAGTAAAAGTTGATAGCTTTCAAGATATAAAGGAGATGGAGCTTGAATCTAGTGGATTATTGGTAGTTAAATACGTAAGACTTCCCTGGTCTGTCCTTTCTATCAAAAGTCGACCTCCAATATGATATGTTGATAACAAGCAATCGTTGGAATGTGATATTGTAGGTAAGAATATTATTCTCACCTAGAAACTTCGGATGAGAGCTTCTGAAGGATCACGTAACTGTGAGAGTATACTTCTAGTACCACTATTCTTCGAAGATGTCAACAATGTTATGATGGCCTTTAGTGCATCTAAATAATGCCAAAAATTTATCAACAAAACTCGTGTAAATGCGAACGAGCGGTGTCCAGGAAAAAATGATAAAAATGAGAAAAAATCTTAGTTTAATTGATTGCAGAATATACTGAAGTATCTGATAAATGGATGAACACTTAAGCTTTCGAGCTTGACATCATCGCTATCCAATATATGTTACGTCAAAAAAAAATTTTGAAGAATTCCCTAGTTCGAAATTAATGAAATTTATTTCCCCAGTGAAGGATCACTTCACGCTTATCTTCAAAATCCTAGCAGAGGATTTTCTCGTTCTCCATTTACGAATTCACATTTAAGAAGTGATCACTGTCTAGATTTTTCTCTATTTTGAAATAATTTTTGATTCACTTTTATAATTTTAGGGATTTATGGTAAAAATTTCCAAATTCTACATAACCTACATACTTTAATGTTACAGCAGTAAACATACATTCTTATTCACTTTTTATGTTTCTTGGCGATTCTTCTCAATGCCCTTTGCTCATTTTTCATTACTCCATCAACCATCTTATATTTACCCTTAACACCCTTGGGCCTTCCACTCAAACCTCTATTTGATCCAGTAGCAACCACTAAGGTAACCTTGGGCTTAGCCTTTTGTTTCTTGGTCATCTTTTTCATCAACTTCTGAATTTCCTCGGCTTTATCTCTTTCTGATTTTCCACTATCCTCATTAATTAAATCAGACTTCTTTTTCAATTTTTCTAATCTTCTCAAAGCTCTCATTTTCTTACGTCCTTGAGCTTCTAACACCTTTTTGATTGGTCTGGCATTAAGTTGCCTTTCCTTTTCCTTGATTGCTAATGCAGCTTCTTTAGTGATAGGCTTGACTAACTTAGAATGCTTCTTCTCATCATGGATAAACCAATCAGGTAAACTATCAGTATCCCTAAATGAGTATCTGTTGATACCCTCATCAATCAAGTCATACTTATTCTTTTGACCCAAAGCTACTTGGTGAGCTAGAGTCATGGCTTCAACAGTAGCAATATCGACTTTTTCTTGTTGAGTTTTAGCTTTTGAATACTTCGAAGACAAACTTTCTTCTTCCGAATCGGAGTCAGACATTTCTGAATCTTGAACTGCAGAAGGAACGATTTCAAAATCACTTTCATCTTCACTGCTGTCGGCTTGATTTATCTCTGGCGAGAGAGTATCTTTAGGTTCAGTTCCTTTATTTTGCAGTTTTTCCATTTCCTCTAACAAATCACCATCCCCCATTTCACCGAAAATAGCATCCGACGCAAAGAACATTTTTGCATTTTTGGACAAGCCTTCTTTATTCTTTTTTTCTGCGATCAATCTAATATGCTCATCATCATCAGAATCCAGCTCAGATTCATTATCCATTTCATAATCTTTTGCTTCAACCTCTTCGTCACTATCGTTGTCTGATTTAATACCATCCCATGCTTCATCATCAACATCTTTTCTGCTTTGTTTGGCTCTGTAATTTGCATCCCGCTGAGCTTTTCTTTCCTGATATGAATGGTACATGTCGTCCAACTGAGCTTCCAAGTCATCCAATTCTTCAGCTGAGTCCAAATCATTCTCTTCAAAATAGATTTCATTATCCTTAGCCATCAGCTCATCTGTGAATATCATCTTCTTCTTTCCTTTCGATAGTTTATCAATTTCTCCAGTCTTTTCAGCTGTTTTCAAGTTAAACAAAGATTCAGATCCAATTTGAGCAGCATCTAAACCAATATTCATATCAGTAAGCATATTCATTTGATTTCTAACGATCTCCTTTTGTTTCAACTCGTTTGCCCTTTTCTTTTCTCTTTTAGTCTTCTGTTTGTTCTTCTCTGTTAATTCTTGCAATTCCTTTTCTATTAACTGATCTTCAGACATAGGCTCAACTTCAACTGCAACTTTATCTTCTTCATTCTTCTCATCTATGCCTAATATTTCTCGAGACTGCTTCCTGAATTTTAAAATCAACTTGAAGTCCTTTTTCCCCAAAACCTTCAAATCTTTAATACATTCTAAAAGTTCTGGAGTGCATGATTTTAATTTTCTCAATATCTTCCACTCATGATCTTCCTTTCCTGGGATTTCCAATTTATTGAGAGAACCCAAAGTATTGATAGGGTCTTCATTTTTAACAAATTCAATTAACGGCATGGTGTGATACAAAAGATAATCTCCTTCTTCATAACCGGTTCTATGTCTGGTCTTTTTTTCAGGGTTAAAAATCTTTGCTTCATTATTTACTGTTGAGGTTGCCAACTCTTCAAAAACTTCTTTAGGGTCTAACAACCTGGGGTCTAATTTTTTTGGTGCTTTGAAGCCTTTGCAAACGACGAAGATTTCAGCAGAAACATTACGCGAAGCTGGTGGCTTAGTTGCCTCAACCTTTTCGAAAAGCTGTTGAAAGACCCACATCAAGTTATTATAATCCCTAGATCTGAAAATTTTGGTCACGAACGTACCTCCAGCATTCAAATTTTCAACTGCTAACTTTAATGCTTGCAAAGTTAATTGAGATTGAGTGAATGCATCTTGGACCCAGCCTAAACCAACATTAGGCGCACCATCGTGGAGAACAGTATCCGCTTTCCAGGTTTTCATATGACCTCTTAATCTGGAACGGCAATCTTCTGTAGTGATATCCGATTGAAAAGTAATACAATTTGGAAGTGGTTTGATAGGCACAATGTCAACACCAATAATCAAAGAGTTAAGTGGACATAATTGAGAGGCTACTTGACACCAAGAACCTGGTGCAGCACACAAATCGATCACCACCTTAGACTTCTCCAAAAAATGACCATATTTCTCATTTATTTGAATAATTTTAAAGGACGAACGTGCACGATATCCCTTTTCCTTGGCCAAGAAATAGTATCTATCCAAACGACCTTTACTATTCTTCTTCTGTGTTTTACCCATCTTGTCGTTACAAGTGTATAATAAAATTTACAAAATTTCGAAGAGATGAGGATGCTCAAAATTACACAAAATAGAACCATATATGCAGGTCACACTAAAGAGTCCACACACTATCAGTAGTTATCATATCCTTTTCGACTATTGCATCGTCAATACCATCAATACTTCCCTGGTTACACAAAATACATTCTTTCTTTAGAATTTCATCCAACTCAAGCTTGTTTACTCTGGACTCATTTGATCTGAACTTCAGAAATATTCTTTTGAAGTTGTAGTTGCCTTTCATTTTTAGATAACTTCTAATGCAACAATCTCTGTGCATTCCATGGTGACAATTTGGAAAGTATACAAAACTTTTGCTTATCAATAAATTGTTACAAATTTGACAGGATTCACCAGGTTGAATAATCGAAAGAACTTTGGCATTTGATGGTTCCTTTTGGAAATCTTTGATTCGATGCTTAAGTTTCTTTGAAATTTCTAGTGATTCTTGCATTTCAAGGGACAATTGATTGATTTTGTAATTATACCGATTGAATGAATCGACTATTTCTTCCTTGAAATTACTTATTGTAACAGATTCAGGAAATAAGGGTAATAAATCGTTTAGACTCAAAATTCCATCTGAATTTGAGTTAGAAAGGTTCATTAGATATTTTAAGGTGCGATTATATCTTGCCAGGTGTGAAGATTCAAGTGAATCCTGTTTATGAGCAATTATGGATTGAGCAATTTCACTTGTAACACTCTCGATTCCAGAAGTTTTTGAGACATTAAAATCCTTGGTAGCTGCATCTTCATGAAAAGAGTCTAAAAAGTGCACTTCTTTACCATCTCTAACTCTATTAATCAAGTACTTCGAGTAAGTCACCCATAAATGCTTTCTTAATGAATAATTATCTTCTTCCATTCTAATTCGACTTACCTGATTTACTTCTGATTCCCAATCCGCCTTCTTGTCGAGGACCCAATTATAATTAATTTCGGGAAATGAATCATATCTTGAAACTTTAATTTCTCCATGATTTGATACGAATTCATCAAATTTCCTCAACACAAATTCTCCAAGATCCATAAGATCATTTTCTAATGCTAGTTTTAAGGCTTGTTCGAACAAAGACATGTCATTCAACAAGATGAGTACTGCTGGCTGAAACTGCCTATGGTACAAGCACAAACGCAATATGAAATGAGGGTCGTATTGCATATTTTTTTTGGAATTAGATTTAGGCATTTCAATTTTCATATGGTTCAAAAATTTATTAATTTGTTTGGTTGATTGACCGCTTTCGTCAGGATATGAAATCAACAATGACAAGTAGTAATTGTTGATTAGTTTATTTCTTATTCCTTTATCATAAATGAGCTTCAGTAGAAAGTATAAGCAATAATTCTCATTCAACGGAATTTCCTTGTTATTCTTATTGTAAATTAAAAGTGCTGGTAATAACCTTTCGTACGAAATATCAGCAGAAAGTTTGAGCCACGTATCAACAGTTAACTTGGGTGCATTTATCATCAAAACCGTAGAAAATCTATAGATTATTTCTTTATCTGAATTCGGAGAAAAATACAACCGTGATAATGCAGATAATGCTCCCTTCCAATTGAGGTTGTCAACGTAGAAATTAATGATGTATTCATAATCTTCAATCAATTCAGCATAGAAGAGCAACTTTGATGGATAATTTAAGTCTTTGATAATCTGATAAATTGTCTTACGATCAAGCAGCTTAAAATTTTCCTTCACAAAGGTCTTGAATAATTCATTGACAGACTCCAATAAAGTTCTCTTGAAGGTAATGATATTATTGAGCTCTTGTATTCCTTGAAATTCCTTGATGTTATACTCTAAATTGAAAATAAGTTTTAGAATAGACTCAACAACCCATGATGACAAAATACTTCTCTGAATCTTGTTCTGCTCTGAACTTTTTGTTAGTTGAAACTTTTCTAATAAATACTCCACAAGTAGTCTTTGTGAGAGCATCTGCTGAATTGACGAAAAAGATGCAGAAACAGGAGTATCCAAGCTTTTTTCATTATCCGAGAACGATGAGAAGTTCATAAGCATTAAGCAAATCTTTTCGAATGGTTCTGTCAGATTTCCCAATATTTTTATACCTTTCAATTGTAAGAAGAAAAGTTCTTCGCTTTTTGAATTGTCATGAGAATTTGAAACTGTTTCATTGTGCTCCATACCTGAAAAAATATCCAGCCCGAAGCCTCCCTCTTGAAGCAACTGATAACCTTGTCTAATCATCACCAAATCCTTTTTGAAGCTGGTGTTAGATATTTGTTCACTTTCAAGAAGACTTGACAACGCTTGCTCGTACTTCCCTAACTTGAAATAAGTATGCCAAGCAGATATTCCCTCATTTTGAAGAATTAATTCGAAAATTGAGTTTCTCGAGAACAACCAATATGTCCCACATATTTCATCAAAAGTAAGCCCCATTATGCTTTCATCTTTCCCTATATAATCACTTACTTCTAGCTTAATGGGAGGCTTATCCACATTTAGTTTGTTGAAGATCAATAGGTAAGAATTCGTTTTGTCCAATAGTAAGACATGGTGTGGCGACATAGCTGTTTGATTTGTAGGTGATAGATTTGCATCACTTAAGTCAAGCGTTTTAGCTTGCGAAATATTGATTTTCTCATCATTGGACCATATTTCATGCGAGGGTGAAAGAAGATACACAAATTGATTCCCATTGCAAGCAAAATTTGCATAGTCAGACTTCGGTAAATTATCAATTTTGATCGAATTAGATTTGAGGACTTTCAAAATTTCGCCAAACGATGTGTCGAAAGAATTCCACGAATAAACTGACGTGTGAGTGAAAAGATTAATCTGAGCCAAGTTCTGGTCAAAAATCAACGCATTCAATTTCGAATCGATATTAGGCTTGAATGCTAACTTGACTTGCTTGTCATCTCTTTTGTTTTCTTGCGTTATTGGATTATGTGATTTTACCTGAGCTAAATATAGTGAGGCATCTGAAGTTCCTATCAAAAATTCAATCATACTATCGGAGATATTTTCAAAGAAAGCCAACGCCTCAATGTCTAGTCCTTTAAATTTTGGTAATAACTTGAATGATGAGTATGTTTCATGAAGGTAAAAGTAATTGAGATTACTAAACTTGATAAAGAAATGCTTTCCCGTGGGATGTAACCAACAATTCATCAATTTTCCTTGGGATGTTGGTAATTTGAACTTCTTCACTATTGAAGGATTACTTAAATCTATTCGATATACCTCTTTGTCTAATATGATAAACATCTGATTATTTTGTACAATTAATCTCTGCAATTGGTGTTCAAGACTGAATTGAAGTTGCACATGTTCGATAACAAATGATGGAAGCTCAACGTAATTGTCAGGAAGATCTGATTGGTCGACATCTTCATTGAAGATAGTTTGCTTTGACTCATGTAGGAAACTATCCTTTTTAACCAGTTCGCTTTTCAGGGTGGAGTCCATTACGAATAGTGTAATCGTATGTAAATAATAAAGATATATACTGGAATACTGCACATAAATGTTAACTTACAAAGAATTTAATCACTGCCAAATAGCTTAAATCATCGTGTATGCTTAATCAGACAATTGTTATAATATTATAGGGTCAATTGCATTTTACATTCGTTATTAGAATCAGAATTATAACAACATCATTCGTTCTGTAGTAAATTTAATAGCGTTATTGTCGAAGTAAATGATTGCTAAATATCAGTCGAGATCGATTTGATTCATATTGAACTAGAAAGCATCTGTTTTCATCACACGCAAGTGGATGGAGATTTGTCTTTTTGTATTAACTCCACACTTCTACTATATTGGAGCGATCTATAAATTTGGCATGGCGGAGTTCAAATGAAGTCACGTTTTTTAGGTGCGGTGGTGGATGCCCCTTTCTACAGAGGCAAACAACATTTCCTTCTTCTCAACAACTGTCTCAGCTAGACCTTGCAATTGAAGTCTATTGGAATCAAACTATCTATTTTAGAACAAGATGAACGTCTTGAAGTATCAAAAGAAGTATCCGGTTTTGGATCAATCTGAAATATTCACTATTATTGAAGATTTTAGAAACATTGATATTTCTGATAATGGATGGATTGAAAAGAAAGACATTATCAGTTCTGTTTCGCTGAAAGGAACTTACTCTTATGATCAAACCAGGGAAGCTTTGAAGCGGGTGGATCTTGATGCCTCGGGGCACGTGGAATTGGATGACTATGTCGAATTGATTGCTAAGTTGAAGGAAGAAGATAGCCCAACCACAACAGTTCAACCTAAAGCCCCCGGACTTGCTAAGAAGCCTGCACCACCTGTGCCAACTTCGAATGCTGCCCACAAAACGTATCTTACCGGCAAAACCTCGGGTACTACACATACAATCAATGACGAAGAGAGAACAGAATTCACTCGCCATATCAATTCTGTTTTGTCAGGAGATGCTGATATCGGAAATCGTTTACCTTTTGACACTGAAACTTTCCAAATCTTTGATGAATGTAGAGATGGATTGGTATTATCCAAATTGATTAATGATTCTGTCCCTGACACCATTGATACAAGAGTTTTGAACCTTCCAAAGAACAAGAAGGTTTTGAACAATTTCCAAATGTCTGAAAATGCAAATATCGTTATCAATTCAGCAAAAGCAATTGGGTGTGTCGTTATTAACGTTCACTCCGAAGATATTATTGATGGAAAAGAGCATTTGATTTTAGGGTTGATTTGGCAAATTATCAGAAGAGGATTATTGTCCAAGGTTGACATCAAGTATCATCCTGAATTATATCGTTTATTGGAAGAAGATGAGACTCTTGAGCAATTCTTGAGACTTCCACCAGAGCAAATCTTATTGCGTTGGTTCAATTACCATTTGAGAAATGCCGGTTCTAAAAGATCTGTATCCAATTTCTCGAAGGATATCAGCGATGGTGAAAATTATACTGTGTTGTTAAACCAATTGCAACCCGAATTTTGTGATCTTTCTCCATTACAAGTTTCAAATGTTAATCAAAGAGCCGAACTTGTTTTGGATAATGCTGAAAAAATTGGATGCAGAAAGTATTTAACTCCGTCCTCTTTGGTCTCTGGTAATCCGAAGTTAAATTTGGCCTTTGTGGCACACTTATTCAATACCTATCCAGGATTAGACCCAATTGAAGAGAGTGAGCACGTCGAAATCGAAGAATTTGATGCCGAGGGAGAGAGAGAAGCTAGAGTCTTTACATTGTGGTTGAATTCATTGGATGTTGATCCTCCAATTGTGTCTCTTTTCGAAGACTTGAAGAGTGGTTTGGTTTTACTACAAGCTTTTGAAAAAGTCATGCCAGGCTCTGTATCTTTCAAACATGTTAACAAGATGCCTAGCAGCGGAGAATTGTCTCGTTTCAAAGCCTTGGAAAATACCAATTACTCAGTTGAAATAGGAAAGGCGAACAAGTTTTCTTTAGTTGGAATTGAAGGATCCGACATTGTTGATGGAAACAAGTTGTTGACATTAGGATTAGTCTGGCAATTGATGAGACGTAATATTACCAATACTTTTTCCAAATTGAGCAACAAGAGTAACTTATCAGACGCTGACATATTGAAATGGGCCAACGCTCAAGTTACTAAGGGAGGTAAACCCGCTACAATTAGATCATTCAAAGATCAATCGATCTCTACTGGTGTCTTCTTGTTAGATGTATTGAATGGCTTAAAGCCAGGATATGTGGATTATGACTTGGTATATGATGGTACTTCTGAGGAGGAAAAATACGCGAATGCGAAATTAGCGATTTCTATTGCTAGAAAACTCGGAGCTTTGATTTGGTTGGTACCAGAGGATATCAATGAAGTCAGAAGCAGATTAGTATTATCTTTTGTTGGTAGTTTGATGGCCGTTGAGCAACAGCAATAACAGTAAAACCTTACAATTCACTATTGACTAAGGATAGATAGGTATATAATTTTAGTATGACAAAGGTTAATCCTGCATATAACACAACCAATAAAAAGTATCAGATTTTATCAAACTTTTCTGGTTCAAAATCGCGGTGAACTAGCTAACACTTCAATACGTTGATATGTCCACTCCAATCTTACCCTTCACTGAAGCGAACTCAAAGAGAGTAGCATCATTATTCAGACAAGCTTTGAGAACTGCATTTGACAGCTCTTTGAAGTTCGATGCATACCGTAAAGAAACGATAAAAATCAGAGCACAATTTGAGGCCAACAAGACTGTTCAAGACCCAACTGAATTGAACCAAGTTATCAAGAATGCAGAACTTAAGCTTGCTGAGTGGAAGCACCCTGACCCATATATCACCCCATGCAGACCAGGAGGAACTAAATACCAAAGAAATATTCCCGTGGCAAGAGGCCCAGTTGTTCCAGGAAACTGGTGAGATTCTTTTTTTGCAAAGCAATGGTGGTAATAACTACAAATTCGCATAAAAGCACATTAATGGGATCAATTTTCGGATAATTTGTTCGTGAAGAAATGAACCAGCTGGGTGTCGATTGTGTGATCTTTGTCAATCCGATACATTTGTTTTTGGAGTTTCACAATTCAAGCAACAATTTATTGTTTTTTGGGGCCATTATCTGCTTATTTTCATGTACTCTACACTCTTATAAAAGATATAATTAGAATAACGTAGATTCTTAGAACAGTTGGATTAATTCTTTCAAAGAAATTTTCATCCAATTTACTAATTAGAGTAAACGAATACGTACGTGCTAGGGCTTATTTGCCAATGGGCTTACATCATTCCATAAAGAAGCCACTTCATAATCATACACAACTTTCGGTAATGGAGTGAATTCAGAGAACGGCTTCAAGATGAAGCCAGTAAAAGACTCGCACAGTTATCTTGAATCAAAGTCTCTTTGGCTGGTCAAAAATTTTAAATTACTTTATGAATTCTCTTTCAATATTCAAAAAAATCGAACGGGATTCCACTTTATTGGAGGGAATAGTTCAATTTCGAATTATCTATTCAATCGAACTAACTTGATTTAGGAATGTATATTGTACAGTGAATACGTCACGTGATATTTTTTCAACTCGATGAGGTGCAAGTAGATTGAAAAAATCTAGCATCTCATCTCTAACTAATACAGAAGATATAATGCCTAGATCTAAACGTTCCAAGCTCGTCACTTTGGCCCAGACTGATAAAAAGGGTAAGGAGAACAAGACTAGAATCTTCGATGAAGTGAGGGCTGCCTTGGATGAGTTCCAATATGTTTGGGTTCTCCAACTTGATGATGTTCGTACTCCAGTTTTGCAAGATATTAGATCAGATTGGACTGGATCTAAGTTGATCTTAGGAAAGAGACGTGTTTTAGAAAAAGCTCTCGGTGACACTCCAGAAGAAGAGTATAAGGATAACTTGCACAAATTGTCTAAGTCTTGCTCTGGTCTTCCAGGTTTGTTGTTCACAAACGAATCTCCAGAAACAGTTAATGCTTATTTTTCGTCCTACAGCAAGCAAGATTATTCTAGAGCCAAGTCAAAGTCCCCTATAGATTTCACCATCCCCGAAGGTATTGTGTATTCGAGAGGAGGTCAAATTGCAATTGAAGAAGATGTTCCTATGTCCCACTCTTTGGAAGAAACCATGAGAAATAAGTTCAAAATTCCCACAAAAATCAAGTCGGGTAAGATTTATATCAATGAGCCATACTTGGTTTGTCGTAAAGGTGAAACTTTGGATGTTAGACAAGCTTTAATCTTGAAGCAGTTTGGAATTGCCGCTTCTGAATTTAAAGTCAAGGTAGTAGCTTACTACAACAGCGAAGACTCAGAGGTTACTAAAGTCGACGAAAACTAGTTTATTTTTATTGTGCACTACAGCTTTTCCTGCATTGGGGTAAAAGCAGACCCCATCACTTTTGGTGATATATAAAATATGTACATTATATGATTAGAATGTATCTACCGATCTACAAGTTAAATTTGCAAACCTCTATTCGTATGCTTGTTGCACAAATTCATGCTGTATTATCACCAGTTCTCATCATCCAGCTCAGAGGATGGCACTCTACTTTGTACAAAATAAAGTCTAGCTGTGCTGTTTCCGATATTTTGAAAACCGTAGGTGTTTTTGTTTGGTACCTGAAATGAGCACCCTCTTGTCACGACAAACTTATTTGAATTCAAGGTCACCTCAATTAAACCTCTGATAACATGGAAGTTGTATATCACATCACCTGAGTCTCGCAACAGTTTAGTGCCCTCTAAAGGAAATTCAAGTAATCCCGAAGCATTAAATTCTTTTTCATGTTTGAACAATGGTGCAATAGTAAAATTATCCATACCTGGATTTACGTCTCGTGGATTTGAGAACTTTCCTCCATCTGGTGCAATTGCCACTAATTGCGTTGTTGCTTGATCTTTGTTAAGAACCTCTAGTGATAACATTTTGTCCTTGTACCATTCTGAACCGGAGATTTCAGGATCTGATTCATAGTCGTATGCTTCCTGCTTTGCTTCTTTTCTTTTGCTTGTTTTCGATTTGCCTTTCTTACGCACAGCTCCATTTACTTCTAATTGAGTTTCTGGGATATGCACAACTTCTTTTATTAATTGCAATGGTACCTTCTTGATATCGTTAGCCAATGTCGTATCTGGATCTTGTGAGGTTTCAAATGCTCTGGTATATACAATTCTTTCTCCTCTCCAAAAGGCCAATGGAGCAATTCTTGTTCTTTTTGACCTTCTGAGTCCATCTGGAGGTGGCGAAGGGAGAGGAGAAGGTTGTGTAATGCTTTCCAGGGTAGTTGTTGGTTTCCATCTTTTACTAGGTTTTTTGGTAGTAGGAGGGGGTGAAAGTAGGTCACTTGTTTCATCAACTAAGTTTGTAGATGTGTCTTCATCAATTTCGTTTTCAGAGTCTTCGATGACAGCAGGCTTTTTCCTCCTAGGTCTCAGTTCAAGTGCCATATTTTTGCTTAAGGAAGATGCAGTTTTAGAGAAAGTAGATTTTGATTCTTTCGTACTTGTGACTTTTTTTGAAGGACTTTCACTTTCAGGGTTCAAGTAGTTGGATTGATCAAAATCATCATGCAAATTATCATTAAAATCGTTGTCGTCAAAGTTCCCCAAGGAAACGTCCTGATGGTCATCGTTACCAAATGTCTCAGTTCTTCTTTCTGGTAAAGGAGAACGCAAAGGTGACTTTTTATTCTTCTTTTTAGATGAATATTTGGATGAAATCAGAATTGGAGATAAATTAAAAGAAGCGGCTTCAGCATCGGTAAAGTTAATCATTCTAGCCACATTATCTATATTGTCTTTGGGAGTAACGTTCAGATTATATTGGCCACTTTTACCAGGAGATATAACGTGTGCATCTGTTTTTCGGTCGTAGTCACGTCGTTTTCTTTTGCTGCTTGCTTCACCTTCATCTGAGAAGAACTCATCGATATCTTCCATGTTGTACCTGTCTTTTGTCAAGTTTTCCCTAGGTCGAATGCCTGTTTTACGGGACTGATTCCCCAAATTTAACAAATCCATTTTGTCTTGATATCTTTGGCAGGGGAACCTAATTAGGAGTAGCCTTGGTGATGATAAAGTCGATGATATTAATGATTTGGAATACTGTTTGTTATTATTCGTGTTGATAACACAAAACGCGCAAACTACTTCTCCCTTATTTTAGTGACCATGCGCGTACACGTGATAGGTATACATGCGTATTTTGCATCGCTTACATGATAATACTCAGTTGCATTGGTTTATAGGCTTGGACTATAACCATCCTTAATTTCTTGGACAAGATTTGTTGATAGCGAGTACCCAAGTACAACCCCGTCAGTATATACAATGTACAAGTGATAGCGAGGGTCATTTTTCATCACGGTTCTATTGCGAATTGTGATTCCTGCTATGGTTCTGAAACCATTGTGTCCACAGGCCAAGCTAATGGCGTTGGGAAATACTTGTTCCTGTCTCATTCCATAAATGCCCCTATGATGACACAATCTAAATATCGATACTAATCCTTGCTGCGATGCCACAATCAAGCAACTTAGCTCAGGAAGGATCTTGGTAATGGATATCCGATTCGTAAACTTGCTTTCATCATTGGATGGAACTGAAAGATCAAAAATTCGATTTGTGGCTGCATTACAGAACAAAGTGTCCTGTCTAAAGAGACCAGCTCTATTTGTAGTTGTCACAGCTAGAAAATCGATGGACTTTTTGTGTTGCTCTATGTCGTAGTCATAGGCCAAATTTTTGGGCAGAATCGACTTCTTCTCATCAACTTCTTTGAATATCAGCGATAATCCCTTATTGACTCTTCGATATTCATCGTCAACACTAGTGAATTTTGCAGATTCGAAACTAGATGATTGCTCTTCCGAGAGATGTACCACCGGTGTCTTGAAGTACTGAAAGTTGGCTGCTATACCTAAGTGACTAGTTTTCACCTGATCGAAAGATATACCAAGTATTTCAGACTCACTGTTAATATTCTTCACCACAGTTTTCTCATCGATAGATGGATCCCCAAACACAGCAGATACTGAAGAAACTTCATGAAAATAGGATGAATTTATCGGTTTCGCAGTCCAGCAATCTTCATCTAACAAAGTCCTGAGAGTTACCTTTGGAATTTCAAATTCGAGTCTGTAAAATCTCAGCTCATACAATACTTCGAATTCCCCAAGTTGCTCCTCGTCCATGGGACACACTGAAGGATCAACATAATAAAGCCAACTCTTCTTGAAGTACGGTTTATTACTTTGGCAAAGGGGACCTTGAACAAACCGGAACTGAAACTTGAACACAAGCAATTCAGCAGAGATAGATGCGCAAGCAACTTGTATAATATGTGAAGAATCAGAACTAATTTCATGGCTTATAATTGAGACTTCGGGGATATTATGCAACACCTGATGAGTTTTTGCATGATAGAATTCCTCATCATTCAAATCAAAATATAGAAATGTAAGGCTTTGAGAATTATCTGAAGCGACAATAACATTATGATCATTTCCAGAATTATCCGAATAGCTTAAAAAGTCTAAACCCCAAGCAGATGACTCCAACTTTATCATGAAATCAGGCTTAAGTTTCAACCCATAAAACCTATTCACATCTTCATACAAATCATCATTCTGAACTGATGGAACACTCGTTGTATTAAATTGTCTCATGAGGTTCACGATCGTTTCGGTATACCAAATCATGACAGTACCATTGTCTGCGCATGCACCGAGGACGCTTTTGCCTAGAAAGTTATGATAGGACTTGAGGAAATTGATTGTATGGGGAAATTGAGGCCATGTTGACACAATTCTATCTGCGGTTGTAGTTATATCAGGCCCGGTTTCCCATCTTAATTGAGGTCGAGGTGAAGGCATGTGAGTTAACTTATCAAACCCAAATAGAACTAATTCAGAATTGCAAGCAACAACTAAAAAGTCATTTCCTTCTTGGTCACTAATAATTGTGGAGATATTGTTCTTAAACCGTTTTATACTTTCTAAGTTTAACCTTTTAATATTCAAATGTTTGAGATGCAAGGAGTCCCTGAATTTTTCACCCGGGGCCATTTTAACAATCTTAGATGGATCATTAATCTCAATGGTAGTTAGATCAGGGTGTGAAGCATCGTAAATTCCCAGATTTGTGGCTATTTCATTTGCTGTGATCGAGTCATGTACTTCCCAGTTCAAATAAGAATTCGGGCTATGTAATGGGTTGCAAGCAGAATTTTTGAGCATATCTGAACTTTCTCCCGATGATTTTAAGCTGTCCTCATGCTTCCTTTTATTCCTCCCGATAAGCTTGTACTCCACATTTGAATCATTAAAAATTGAAAATGGCCGCTCATTTGAATCACTTGTATATCCACAAGTATTCTTTACTCCTTGGCGTATCCTCTGCACTTTGGCAGATAATGGCACATCTACCACATGACCAAATTCACTTAATCTATTATCATAAAATTCATCTGCATCTAGGTCATTGATGCCCATCTCTTCATTTGCAGCGGTAGACAAGTTTTTATTACCAGAAATTTCATCTTCCTCTATATCAATATCCTCTTCATTAGAAATATCAGCTTCATTTTGATCGTCTCTATCTTCTGTTTCACTATGTATTTCTTCGCCTTCTTCATCAATGACGTAAATATCTTCCTCTAAAGAAAAGTCAGATTCATCCGAATACATATCGCTATGACCTTCATATGGGTTGATTCGGGACCTGATCCTTCTCAGATGTAGTAATCCTTGAACTAGCATTTCCATTGACTGTATAGTCTCTCGCTGTTGAGATACGTTACTGGCTGGCAGTATCTTTATGATCTGATTGTTCTTCACTCTCTTGATTCCACGAAAGTTCAAGAAATCAACATATTTCTGTTCAAGAATTTGATTACCGTGATTCATGATGTTGCTTCTTGCTATTTGCGGATCCATTAGTTGTTGAAGGTTGTGTGCATACCCCTTGGTCTTATTAGACTCCTGGATATGCTTAGAAGTGTGTATGCTTACAAGGGGAGTGGTTATGATGTGCGAGACTCAAAGTTCAAATATTATTTGCGTCTACTTCTAATCAATCAACTCTAAGACTCAATGGGAAATCACGCTGATTACAGTAATTATTCGGAAGGCCTTACACGAGAGGAAGTGTTGCAAACCATTATTGAATCATATGATGCTTTAGCACTGGATACAACAAATTGGGTGGCCAATTTGTCGAACTGTTCATCATTATTATGGCATGCTTACACTTCACTTAATATACCAGTTAATTGGACCGGGTTCTATGTATTGAATCCAGAAGAAGAGGAGGAATTGATCTTGGGACCTTTCCAAGGTAAAGTGGCTTGCCAAATAATTAAATTTGGTAAGGGAGTTTGTGGAAGTGCTGCCTCATCGAAGGAAACTCAAGTTGTACCAGATGTTGAAAAATTCCCTGGACATATTGCTTGTGATGGAGAAACACAAAGTGAAATAGTAGTTCCGTTAGTCAAGGATGGAAAAACCATTGGTGTTTTAGATTTGGACTGTTTGGATAAGAATGGGTTTGGAGAAACTGACAAAATCTACTTAGAAAAATTGGCGCAGTCAATAGTTAAATCGTGCAAATGGTGAGCTAGCGGAACCATTGTAACTATAATAAATGCAGTTATTCGTACATTGCGTCGAAGAACAGGTATTGTTCTACTTATATTTCACATTCACATCACAGTAATTTTCGGTATAGACAAAAAAGAGAAGAGAGCAACAGTTTTTGATACAAACCATGTGGACGAAAATATGTCAAAATCAAAAACCCTTAATAAACCAACTTAACTTTCAAGAAACAAAAATGAAAAAGAAAAATGAGTAATTATTGAAATTGCGTTATGGATCAGATGTATTAGGAAATGAAAGAATAACAATCGAGAATTCAATAAAAAGACATGGTCTATGCATTAACAGAACACAAAAGAAAGTACCATACTGAAAAACATTTCTAATTCTTCTCAGCTTCAGCTCTTCTTTGTTCTTCTCTTTCCAAGTTATGATACAATAAGCCCTTGGCCTTGTCTACCGCATGAGAGGTTCCCGAGATAGTAAAAATCCTCTCATCTTTACCTTCAGTTTCCTCAGAAATGCCAATAGTTGCACCACTAACTTTTCTTACTCCCTGGATTCTAGATCCATTCTTTCCAATCAAAGCTCCAACAATGTCATTTGGAAAACTAAGAGAGGTTATTGTCAGGTGTTGGTTTTTTCTGAATGGTGAGGCAGTTTTAACACCTGGAACGGTGTCAGTGTAGCTACTACCTCTTGGAACGTAGTAATTGGTTCCAACGATGCTCGAGAAGTCTTCAATCAAGCATCTTGAAATTACTCTGAGTGCATCATATAAGTTGTCAACAGAACCTTGTAATTCAACCAATCTTTCATTCGAGCCAGGAAGAAAGGATTTAGAAGCAATCATAGACACATTAAATTGGCTCTGAATTTGCTGAATTCTTAAGCCCTTAGCACCAATCAAAGTTCCCATTTGACTGTTAGGTATTAATAATCTGAGAATGGTGGTTTCGTTTTCAATGCATGGATTGGCGGATAATTGTTTGAGGGGAAAGAAGCTGTAAGTTTCCACAGTAGAGTTGCACAATGCTTGTGCAAAATAGCTAAGTGCTTTGGCGCATTCATCCAATGTACCACTTACTGTTAAGATTCTTTCGTGTGAACCAGGTTGCAATCTTGAGATACCTGCTTTGGTGTTGGTTTCAACTCTAATTGAGTCAATAACTTGACCATTTTGGCCAATAAGACACCCGGATTCCTTTGCGGATACTAATACTCTAAAGTTTATCAATGCGGACGCGTTGGTCTTGTCATGTAAGGATGGCAAAGAAGTTGACTGCTCATGTTCAGAGACTTCTGCGGTTTCGGGCCTGTTGGTAGCAGAATTCAACCCTGACACGTCAATGGATGTGGTGGACTCTGAAACAATCGATGTGTCTGAGGAGGTAAGTAAAGCTCCGCCAATGCCTGTGCTTGCGGTAGTTGGCTCAGAAGTAAACTTGGTGTCAAACAAAGATTCAGTCATTGATGATGATGGAAATGATTTGTTGCAAAATGTTGGTTTGTCAAAGTAAGTAGGAAAGTGAACACTGGTGTTTATTGAGGGTGAGTGGGTGAATGAGGAGTTGCGGGTGAGACTGCGTGCGGTTTAAATTGGGACTATGAGTAATTGAACCTTGACGTAGATATGCGTGTATTGTAGAATCAAATGGATTGAATACTTAATCTGAAGGATGAATTTATATCTTGTATGGGCCAATCTATGTCGTTAACAATTGTCCTAACTAGAGCGAGTCACTTTGATCGTCACATTTGAAAATTTTTCTAGAAATTACATAATAGATTAGAGAGCGGCCAACGCAGGGTCGAAGGGGCATCAATGTGTTTCACGCGTGACCTAGCTAGGGAGGTCTGGTCACGTGTCACTCTATTTTGGAAGAAATAAACCCATGAGTCTGGAGGAATGTCAAGACTAGACTCCCGAGTAGCTTACACAAGGATAACGAAAAGGATTTTAGACATTTCCGATGTAGTCCTTGAGGCTAATAGTATAACAACTTCCTTTCCTTCTTGGTGAAGGGAATGAGGTTGGACTATCTAAAGCCTCAGAATTCGTATTGATAGGATCGTCTTGATCCATTTCGTTGTTTATGACATCCGCAAAGGAATAGTACTCGATAGTGTTTGCGCTATCCTCCTCGTTTTCATCTTCGGCATTACCTGGCCTCGAAGATCCCGTATCTATTGGATGGAGATCTGGCTTTTCTGAAGCAACCGGATGACTTCTAATAGCTTCGACATCACGGTGGTCATGATCCAAGGATGACATTAGCGACAAACTGATGATCGAACGCGAGCGAGACCGTGGTCTAAAGTCTAGGGAGCTTTCACTTCCATGCATTTTGCTGGACAGAGCTTTTGTTGAAACATTTCCATTCAAACCATCGAAAATGGTGGTTTCTGGGGATGAATCAATACTCGCCTCGTCACCGTAGCAGTTGAGCTTAATATCTCTGAGATTTAGCCTGGGATTATTCAAAATTTCAGTCGATGAGTCCAAGATTGGACTCGTGTAATTTTCTGTAGTATAGTGCGCTGGTGTTTCTGAATTGGTCAAAATAGAAGTTGCATTCGCTTCCAATGAACGTTCAAAGATATCGATCTGCGGCCTCTCGTTTGTACTGGTGGAGTTGGTGCATGCTGAAGTCGTCCTCGTTAGCTTTGGAGGCTGAAATTTATGAAGGGTTTTTATGAAAAACTTATGCAATTTGTGTTGGTTATTGGCTGGGTGTAGGACTGATGATGGACCTCGCGCCGGTATTTCGGACTTCATAGACGTGTTAACTTGGTTATTCCCTTCTTTGATTGGGTTCATTGGTTATTTTATGAAGGTTGACGGATTTGTGAAATATATATCACCCACAACTGCACTCGATTTTGGGTGTCCGGCGAGTGACACAGTGGGGGAGAAGTAGCCACTTCCATCACACTAGTGGTTACACAAAGCAAAAATTTACCACGCATTAATCAAATTAGGTAATAGGAGGAAGCGGAAATGTGCTTCCATACATATTGGGTGATCCCAAAAAAGAGTTATGGAAATAAGGTGATTCTGATGTTGTACTCAAGAACTAGGTTGGTGAATGATCGTATGAGGTGATACTTGTGAATGTGAAGTAAGCCAGCTTCACAAGTTGGTGATTCCTGGTCATGATGATGATATGTCAGGTGAATCTTGCAGGATCTGGTGTAGGAACAAATGAGTGACTATGCTTGGCCCTATCCCCCTTCTAGCACATTGCTCTCCGCCCCATGTAGTTTTACCCCTCGACATCCCTGCATCGACTCAGTGATAAATTGCACTGGTCGTGCGCTTACCAGAAATCACTGCGGGTTTTTTCACATATGACACCTAGCCTATGTTACGACCTAGTCCAAGGATGCTAGAGAAAATGTAAAGATTCTGCACATAGGTTTCAATTGAATTATGTAATCAGTAGTATCAATCCGGCCAATAGTATGCCAGCATTTATCCCCGTGTCACGTGTCACGTTGTGGTGTTTTTTGATTTGTTTATATTATGATCAAAACATTCTCTTATCAACACAAGTTTTGCTATGTCCGCTGCTGTCTCAGAGCAATTCAATAACGTGTTGAGTAGGTACATGTCGAACAATTCATTGATGCTTCGGGGCGATTTTGGCCTCTCCAGAACCTGGCTTGACAGCTTGGCAGATGATATCCCCTTTGATATTTACGCCAACAACTACGTCTCCTCGACTATAGTTAAAGAATTGTTGATCATCTTTCCTGTCTTGTTTTGCATCTTGATTGGAGCGCACTCGTCGCTTTCAGCTCCTCGCAATGCAGAATTACCAACTAATGACATTGATAGTCCATACTATGATCCAACTGATATTGACAATTCAAACTACGTTGTCACTTCTGCGCGGGGATTAAAATTGCTTCAATGGAGTACTCTATTCCCCAGCCACTACTTTTTGACTGGAGTTCTTGTTATTTCTGCTATTATTTGGAATTATCTTCTTCAAAAGCATGGACTTGAGGTTGCAAACTATGCCCGTGATGTGTTTGTTTTGGGTTTATCCTCTATCTCCATTTATCGTAATGGTGATTTCTTGTTGACTCGTTTGTCGCGTCGCTTGGCCAAAATATTCAACCGAGACTCGACCTTGTTTTTTCGGCGTTATAAGCTTACCTTATCTGCAGAAGATAAGCTTCCACTTGGACACTTAGAACATATCAATGAAGAAAAGTTGTTGCAGTTGAAATATCATGAATCATGGATCTCAAAATTGCGCCAATACTTTATTGAGCAAAATATCGTTGTTCTTGAAGCACCCTCTATCGGTTTTGATCAATATTCTGGTGTGGTACTTGATTTCAAGCCATTATTGTTGATTCCGTATACTCTTGTTATCCTCTTTCTCTTGTTCTTGCATAATCCTGTGTTGAATACCAACTACGAACAAATGGAGAAAAATTGGTTAGTATATGGTTTTGCCTCGCTCAACATTGCAGCATACATGGTCAAAAGCTTCAAACTTCAAACTTTCAAAGGTATTTCTGTATTTTTGGTTGAGCAGTCAATTTTAAACCTTACCTTTGTAAATGGAGTGTGCAAGTCATTAGTTGTGTCTGTTCCAGGTATTCCCCAGGGACCAAAAGTTCCCTTCAGTATCCTTGAGGCTTACGAAATATTTATTCCGGGTGCAATTATAGCATTGGCTTTGCGTTTCGATTTATTCAGGCACCACGAGCTGCAAAGTGCTGCATTTCATCACCTCGCACCCTTCGAAAAACACTACTTCCAGACAAGTGTTTTCGTTTACTTGGTAGGCTTGGTAAGTACTTCTTGGATCCTGAATAGAACTGGGACAAGATATCTGCAATTACTAGTCACGGTTCCTGGTATGCTTTCTGGGATGTTGGGTTTAGCTGCCTACAAGGGCGAGATTAAGCAATTACTCTCGTACGACGAAAGTATTAAGGTATTTGACGAACTGTCCTACGAAAGTATTGAGGCAGAAGAGTCTGACTCGGACTATGACTTTTCCGGTGACGATTCGTTGGATGAATGGATCGACAAGGTTGAAGAGAAGAGACTCGACTGCGACGCCACAGATGCCACAGATATTGATGAAATAGTGAGCCAAGGTCCTGGCTATCTCAAACGCGTTGTATATGAAATCATTGGTTCTGATGAAGATGAAGAGGATGACGATACCTACTTGATCGAGGACGATAGGGAAGAGGAGTATTCGGACAATGGGGATTTCGAGGACAATTTTGACCAATCAGAAATGTTGATAGATCTTACGACCATCACGAAAGACCTCAAAAAAGAAGTTACCGAATGGTATAGCGATGAGGACTAGTCACTAACATTCATAGTAGAAGAGGGATTTATCCCTAAACCAGGCTTATCCACCTGCGATGATGACACTTGTTCTCCGTCAAGAGAGGCATCGGTTGCCACAAAATGATTGTTCAATATTGTGGCACACTTGTGGAATCGCGATAAGCTTCCCAAATACCGTAGTACGAATAAATATAGCAAAATTCACCGTAGAAATAGTGGAAGAAGATATGTAATGCAAATGCGCATGATATAGCGAGGGCGCAATTCAGAGTGAAACTAACAGCAAAGATCTGGCTAATCAGAGCCCGGCCAGTGTACATACACCAAAAGTATGTCAAAATGCATGGGATTTTCAAGCACAAAGGTTACCCCTCTGTTGCTGTAGAGATGTTGATTACGGCCCCGGAAATGAGTCTGATGAGAAGCATTGGCAAGAACATCCTTATCGCGCGGAATGCCAAATATGCAATTTTTCGTTACACCAACAATTTCCCCACATGGACTATATTGGAACGAACAAGTGATAGTTCCAACTGCACACAGGCTGCAATTCCTATAGGCCAGAGTGAAATATCCCCAAACTATTGTGGTGGAGCAGTGTGTAGGAGTGGCTCATATCGAAATTAGTGCTCTTATCTACGAGCAAGTTTCATGTGTGCTTTTTGTTGACACCCACAAGTGGCAGTTGGGCTTCCTGTTTGCGCACCGCTTGCCACAGGTCATCACCTGTTGTGGATATCGCGGAAGAGAGCTGCAGAGAACTTAGATCGATGTGGGGGAAAACTCCTGGAACATGCTCCTGTGATGTGGGGGAATTCACATAGGTGGGGAATTTGTTCTCGAAAATCTTGTAAGAAAATATTGAGGTTGCATACGGTTGGCGAAGAACTTGCACTCAAAATGGAAGAGTTATTGCTACGTACGTCCGCGTCACTTGCTAGGCTACCAACATGGGATATTGCTCAGCAAGAAAAAAAGCAAAAATTTCGCGGATTGTACAACCCGTGTCTGATTGTACAAGGTGTGGATGATTGTTTCATTTTCAGATTATCTCTTTTTGTCATTTTTCACTTGTTTATCATATTGCGCACTATCATTTTTTATTTTTTTTTGCCGTCCTATACACGTCCTTAATATATTACCTAGATTCCAGAGTATGTTGTTAGATTTTCAGTTTTACCTCTAGAAATTTTCACATATCCCTTCTTTTCTTTCCTCAACGATAGACTTCCGGCAAGCCTGACTTTACTATCTTCTGATACCTGTTGCCCAGCATGAAGCGCTCCACTGAGGACTCTTTGTCGCTCTACATTGGTTCCTCTAGCACTTTGACCTCACCCACCACAACCTATGCATCCCAGAAGTCACTTAAAAGAATCAAGTTAGAAAATGAAATCTTCTCCAAAAGCATCAAGGACATCGAGGAGATGTTCACTACAGAACACTCAAGAACACCGCAGGCGGTGAGAGAAAGAAGGCCATCCTGTGATCAATATCTTCCTGAGACGAAAGCCTCTGGAAAATTCAACTACGATTGCATAAATATGTCTTTCTTGCCTATTCAAAATTCCACCGGAGTTCTGTCATCTGAGTCCGACGCATCCTTCGTCAAGACCGGGGCCAAGAATCTGGTTCCAGTTCTTCCCAGCCAAAGGCAGACACTCCAACCCAAGTCGATCATATCCAGAACACCTGCATTGTACCTAGATTTTGATCTTGGTGACCCTGATTTTGACCACCGTCATTCCAGATTAAACTTGGAGCAAGAATTGAATCTCATAGACAGATTGGTCTTGCTCCATTAATTCGCTCGCATATTTTACTTCAACTCGGTTATGGTTTTGCATTCAATAAAGATTTTTCTAATTTCTCACCTCATGTAGAAAACTGCCCAGCTTTTTGACTATAATTACTTATCGCAATTGTCCGCAAACATTCTTGGAGCTTTGTATACGGTTATTATTTAAAGATGACTACTCAGTCACACCCAGGAAGAGCCATATCTAAGCCGAACGCGAACTGTGGCTACTTTTTTCTGATCACTCGTAACTTTTAGATGATTTTAGCCTATCTGTTTTTTCGAAGCGCATCATGCTATCTAACCGGTGTCACTCAAAATCTCCAATAGCAGGCAAATTCATCGGTCCCCTAATCCCCACCTCCTGAAACTATCACTACCTTGTCGGCTATGACATAACTACTCGGGCATTAATTTACTACATTATCATAAATATTTCCCCACAGTAAATCCCAACAAGCCTAAGTATCAAAGCGAGCTAAGTCGTGCACTACACGTGGGTAGTGTCTCGAAAATTTTCCAACACCAGTTGTCTTTATCAAGTGGCATAGCTCAACTACACTAATACATCAAGAACAATATGGTGTTGGCAGATTTGGGATCGCGCTTACGGGGCGCTATCTCTTCCGTAAATTCTGCATCCGAAGATGAGATCAACGCCATGGTGAAAAACATTTGCACGGCACTCCTTGAATCAGATGTTAATATCAAGCTTGTTGTTAGACTTAGAGATAATATCAAGGCGAAAGTTGGATCTGAATTGAAAGAGAATGAAACTGCCGCTAATAAACGCAAAAAGCTTCAAAAGATCATCTATGACGAATTATGTGGATTGGTAGATTCACATGAAGAACCTCCAAAGCCAAAGAAGATAAGTCAATCCAAATCGCAGGTAACCAAAGTCATAAATGGTAAAAAGACCAAGATTGTCAAGTCGAGTGCAGCAAACTCTCATGTCATCATGTTTGTTGGACTTCAGGGTGCAGGTAAGACCACTTCATGTACCAAGTTGGCTGTCTGGTACAAGAAGAGAGGATTCAAGGTCGGTCTCGTTTGTGCCGATACCTTCAGAGCTGGTGCCTTCGATCAATTGAAGCAAAACGCCATCAAATCTAATATTCCTTTCTTCGGTAACTATTACCTTACTGATCCTGTGGAAATTGCCCACAATGGTGTTGCCTTATTCAAAGAGGAGAAGTTCGACATCATTATTGTGGATACATCTGGTAGACACAAGCAGGAACAATCTCTTTTCGACGAAATGGTTCAAATATCAGAGGCAATCAAGCCTACTCAAACTATCATGGTTATGGATGGTTCCATCGGTCAAGCAGCAGAGCCTCAAGCCAAAGCATTCAAAGAAAGTTCCGATTTTGGTTCCATTATATTGACCAAGATGGATGGCCATGCTAAGGGTGGAGGTGCTATTTCTGCAGTGGCTGCTACACGTACACCAATTGAGTTCATCGGTACCGGTGAACACGTCAATGATTTCGAAACCTTCAAACCAACGACATTCATATCGAAACTTTTGGGTATCGGAGATATTCAATCTTTAATTGAACACGTTCAATCTTTGGACTTGCAAAACGACGAAAACCATAAGCAGACTATGGACAACATCAAAGAGGGCAAATTCACTCTTAGAGATCTTCAAAATCAAATGAACAACTTCCTCAAAATGGGACCATTAACTAATATTGCATCCATGATACCTGGTCTTTCTAATATCATGTCTCAGGTTGGAGAAGAGGAAACTTCAAAGAAGATCAAGAATATGATTTACATCATGGATTCGATGACCCAAAAGGAATTGGATAGTGATGGAAGAATTTTCACAAAGGAACCATCCAGAATCATTAGAATTGCCCAAGGTTCTGGTTGTTCTGCTGCAGAAATTGAAATGGTTTTGCAACAGCATAGAATGATGGGTTCCATGGCCAAGAGTGCTATGGCTGCCCAAGGTGGCGCACCTAATGGTATGGCAGGAAACCCCCAAATGGCAAGAATGATGCAACAGGCTCAATCTAACCCTAACTTTATGCAACAAGCCATGAACATGATGGGTGGTGCTGGTGGTGCTGGTGGAATGCCAGACATGGCTTCTTTAATGAATAACCCTGCTATGATACAACAAGCTCAGCTGATGATGAGACAAAACCCACAGATGATGCAGCAGGCACAACAGATGATGCAAAACCCAGGAATGATGCAAAAACTAATGAGTCAGTTTGGAGGCATGGGTGGCATGGGTGGCATGGGTGGCATGGGCGGTATGGGAGGTATGTAAATATTTGTATACTAAACACATTGCATGTCACAATTTCTATTGAAAGTACTCGGTTTACCCTGTAAATATTTATTTAAAGTACAAATTCAGTGTCAAGTTAATGTGATTTGTCACATTCTTGAATCCCAAGTAATTATACACACTATCTATAGAAGTCTGGTCTGGACGTGTTGACCCCATATTCAGATAAAGCACTGCTCAAGTCTTGCATTGTTAACACAATCTTACCTTGTTGGTTTCCTGCATTACTTCCTGAGTGTGAAGGCTGTTGTTGCTCAGATTGGCCATCAATAGTAGAGCCAGCTCCAGAACCAGCTCCTGTCATCAGTTGTTGATTAGCATATTGTTGCCCTTGTAACAAAAGCTTTGCTCTAACTTGAGGATTTGAAGAATTATAAACTGCCGAAGAATTCCTAATTCTCGAATATTCGTAAGCATCCTGGGTTATGTCTGTGATAAATTTTTGGGTGGCTAAAGCAAGTAATCTTTTGATCTTGACATTAGAGGACTCAAAGCCGTTCTTGGCCAAGTAATAGTCTGTCACGGCATCGGGGATGATTGGTGCAAAGTCACCCTCCATTAAATTGAGAACTTCCTTGAGTGTTTTGTCTTTTCTTGTAAGCTCTGGAAGGTCTGGGATTATAGGTGCTGATGAACTTGAAGCAACTGCATTGTCTTTAGGTGGTTGCGAAGCTTGTTGACTTGGGACATTCTTTGTGTGCGCATCCTTTGCCTCGATGTTTTCTTCTATGTCGTTGAACTCTTCGTCTAATTCTTCGTCGTTGATCTGATTCTCTCCACTCATGTTGTCTACCTCGTTGTATCTGGATGAAAACTGTAGATATCTTAATTTTGAGTCGCGTATCAACCAATTTTACATACATACAAGTTGCAGGTATTGAACAATACCTTTACAGAACACTTCCTCTGTCTGCAAAATAGGCAAAGGTTCAAGCTAAGTTTATAAGGTGAGGCACCTTGTCTTTTTTGATTACCTCAAGTTATTATTTATCAAGAACTATTTTTATTCATTTGGAAGCCAATTACTTATATTTTATCAGAAGATAGTTCATATATGATATGAAGCAATGAAAATACACAATCCTGACGAATCCACAACCTTTGGTAATGCCCTTCTGTTGCGAGTTGATGATGCAATTGGTGCCATGTCCTTGTCGCCCAATGGTAGGGATGCGGTGTTAGCTGGACGTCGTGGACTCTTCATTATAGATCTTGATGACCCGTTCACCACACCTCGTTGGCTACACCATATCACTTCCTGGGAAGTGGCAGACGTTCAATGGTCTCCAAACCATGCAAAACCATCCTGGTGTATTTCAACATCTAATCAGAAAGCTTTACTCTGGGATTTGGCAAGACCTTCGAATAATGCAATCGTCAATGTATTGCACAGTCACAGTCGTGCTATAACGGATATCAATTTCCATCCTTCCAATCCTGAAGTTTTGGCAACATGTTCCATTGATACGTTTATTTTAAGTTGGGACATGCGTTCTCCCCGTAAACCTGTTGCCCAATGGGCTGA
Organism: Suhomyces coccinellae; assembly: GCA_030565345.1. NCBI lineage: Eukaryota > Fungi > Ascomycota > Pichiomycetes > Serinales > Debaryomycetaceae > Suhomyces > Suhomyces coccinellae. The sequence continues at coordinate 54,189 of JAJMBP010000057.1, forward strand.
ATGGAGAGCTGGTACAACTCAAGTTAAGTGGAATCACGAAAATCCTTACGAAATTGCTTCCAGTCATGATAACGCCTTCTATATATGGGATTCAAGAAAGGGTTCCTTGCCATTGATTAAAGTTGCAAGAGCTCACAATGGTAAAATCAACGGATTGGATTTCAGCAACGGTGCATCTAATATTATTACTTCTTCTAATGATAACACTGTGAAATTCTGGAATTTAAAGACTCCGGAAGCTAAAACTGTTATGGATAGTTTCAACTTCTTCAGCAAAAACGGTGAATCTTCTCTCAAGCCATCTGTGGTTATTGAGACGAATTATCCAATTTCTAGAGCACGCTCGCTTCCATTCGGAACAGATAAATCATGTGGAATAATGCCTTTAAGAGGAGGAGAAGATTCCATTCATATAGTAAACTATGATGCTGCATATCAGCGGGCATTGGAGACCAACGAAACACAGATAATAACTGGGGATTCTATTCACAAATTCAAGGGCCATAATGGCCCAATGAAAGATTTCCTATGGAGAACCAAGCATGAATCTTACCAAGGCTTTGAATCTAAAAACAAATGGAAGGATTATCAGTTGGTTACTTGGTCTTCTCAAGAATATGATTTGAAATTGTGGCCACACGAAGAAATTCTTTATAAAGAGGTGAATTACAATCCATCATATAACAAATTATTGTCAATATTTAAAAATGATGACCTGGATGAAGAATGCAGGTCTATTTCCTCATCAAAAAAGGAAATTGAAGTGAAGTCACCCATTACGTATAATTATCAAACATACTGTACTGAACCCCCAGTGACAATAGAGGACATTAAAAGAAGAAATAACGGGGATGAATTATCTTCAATGGCTCTTTATCGCATCGCTGAAAAACATCTGCAGAATGGACACCATGTGAATCAGTTGAATCACTTGGACTGGATCTCAGGTGTGCGAATTGGTCACAGAACTGATCAAGATAATGGCAAGAGAAGCATTACTGGATATGAAGAAGATGACGGTCCATCAAATCTAGGCGAGGAAGTAAGTATTGTTGGTCACAAATTTCCCAAAATTAGATTTGAAAAGATTTCTGTTTCAACTGGTGAACTAGTAATAAGTTTGAGGGGTCCAGCACCCATAATTGAATGCAAGTCCAATGAAATTTCTTCTGAGTCAAATGATGATGAGATTAGTACTATTGCGGTTTCAGAAAAGGATCACACTGAAAAGAACAGATTAAGTTTGGCGAACGCCAGTATGGCTAGCAATGACAATAACGATGCAGAGGTGGCTCAGGAAGTCAATAATGTAACAGTTAACAGTCATATTGGTTCATCTAATAGTGAAGATCCTAGTCCAGAACAGAAATTAATTTTTATCAGATTAATAGTCAAGTTTCCAAAGGACTACCCATATTTGGAAGATGTCGATTCGGATGTTCCAATTCCAACAAAAAAGTTGGTAAAATTCCAAAAGCAAAATCTTGTGAAATTTGATATCGAAGAAACTTACGAATTGAACCTGGCCTTGCGTGACGAAATGTTGAAGAATTTGAGTGAAATTTCTCAATTCTTCTCGAACAGGTACAAAAAGTTCTGCTTGGAACCTTGCCTCAGATATTTGATGGGAGATAAAATTGAACTAAATGAAGAATTGATGAAAGAATCACATTTAGATAATAATGAAGATTCAATGGATGGAGAAGGGTACATAGAAGTTGGCAATGAAGGATGGGCCGATGATTTGATTAATCAGCAGCCTGATTTTGAAGAGCCTATGAAGGATGATTCATCTGGTGAAGAAGATGCAGAGTACAATGATTTAATTCCTGCAGTAAATGATAAAACTGATTTGGCGAATAGCATTGATTCTTTAATTCATAACTCGGGAGCTACTAAGAAGGAAATTGATAATTTGAATGCACAAAAGACATTCTTTGATTCAACTCCTGTTCCAAAGGGTTGCGGAGCAACGTGGTCTCCAACGGGTCAATTAGTATGCTTTTTTATCCCCAAAGATAATGATGAAGAAGAAGCTAAAAGCAAGCAAAAGTTTAACATATTCAAATTTACTGATGACGGCTTCAGTATTAACCCTGACAGCGAAAATCACCATCACCATCACCATCATCATCACCACCATAATAATGGGACAGATCACAACTTAGATGACGAGAGTAGAGCTGGTTCTATTAGTTCATATTCTGATGAAGATTCCGAATCTATATCTTCTTCTTCTTCAGATGATAGCTTTGCTAATGATTGGGATGAAATTCTTCAAGATGATGCAGGTGCAAGATCTAGAATTCCTGGACTTTTCAAGACGTCTGTGGGATTGGGTAACAGGTATATTGGTCGTGGACAAGAGGACACTTTCAGAAGGCCGACAAGTCACGGTGGGACCATTTCCAATTACAAATCTTCAATACCCGAAGCTAGTATTGGCAAGAGAAAAAAATTTAGGGATAAGAAGAATAGGAATATTGTCGGGATTTTTGACTTCAGCCATTTACTCCCAGATAAATATGAACTAGCATGCGAATACAGGGTTTTGGGCGACTCTCCAGAATTCTTAGCAAGATATAACAGTGAAATTGCACTCAAGAATGGACTACCCAAGATTAGTGAAGTTTGGAAGATTTTGGAGATGATCTTGGTTAAAGAAATAAGAAATGACAATGTAAACCCTGAGTTCTACTTACCTCATATGGATATACATCAAGGCTTACGGAATAATGTATTCATGGAAAAGTTGGGACAAACTTCGGAGGCGACGAAAACCTATATGCAAAAGAAGAATCACAGGTTTTTCTGGGGAACCCACCCATTCGGACATGCTTGGTTAATTAAGGAAATCTTTGAGTATTTTGAGAAAAGAGGGAATGTGCAAATGCTTGCCATGATGTCATGTATATTATACGAAAACTCAGCTAATGTCAAGAAAGATTCGGAATTATTTAACATCCCAGTCCACACCCCGTACCACGTTCTTCCGTTACCACCTTCAGTTGTTGCAATGAGGCAATTTAATGAGAATCAAGAACAGAAGATTTTTTCAAAAAGTCATGACCAATTCAATTTATCTTTTCATGAATCGATCAGCACTGATAATCGAGTTCAAGAATATATAAATTCTAATCATAGAGACTCATCTTTGCTGATATTCAAAAAAGATCAGCTGCTGATTTTAGGAGTTCCTTACGCGAAATCCCTTTCATCTTCTATCGAAGTGGCTAGTTTGAAAGACGGTTCTCCTGAACGTTTTGGCTCAATGAAGAAGAATATACAACCCAGTGGTTCATACATGCATTATGACAAGTCGACACCGATGGAGCTCTCGCATTCGAGGCTTTCCACACCTGTTCCAAAGGGTGTAAGAAGCAAGTATGCTGACAGAAAGCGGACTTCACAAGTGAAACATATCAAGCCTGCTGGAAGATATAAAGTAAGGGCTCCTCCTTCCATTTCTGTCAATATGTGCAATACTGAAGAATTGGATTTATTTGACGATATATACTCATCGCCATTGTTGCATTCTCAAGATGAAGAAAAGCTTAGGGGATACAGAGAACTGTATGCCAACATGCTTTTCTTGTGGGGATTACCCATCAATCGGATTAAGATCTTGAAATTCAACTATCCAGACACTGATGATAAGAATTTTGAAGGATATGTTTCACCGTTTGATGTACATCTGTGTGAATTTGGCATAAGAAACAAACGCAGACAAGTGCACAACCAGCTATTCATCAGTTCAGTAACACTGATTGCGTCTGCTCGAAATAATTCATGGAACACCACCAAGAGAAACGTTCTCAAATACTGTGTCTATTGTAACTTGATGGTAACCAAAAACCTTGTTGTTTGCACTCATTGTGAACATGTTTTGCATGCTGACTGTGCGTCGGAATGGTGGACAGGTCTGGAGCATCTGCCCTCAGAATGTCCTAGTGGATGTGGTTGCAACTGTATGGAACATACTTTGTGAACATTCGGTCTAGTTGCTTTCTGGAAATTTACATACATAGCATTTCCCAATTATTACGATACGTAGCATTAATAATTATTCAATAATTACCTCCTATTAAGTTCCGGTTCCAATATTATGTCCCACCGATTGCAGAGCAGATCAAGGTAACTTACTAGATCACTGGAACCAACAGATTGTATTTCCTCGTCTGTTCGATATTCTTCACCCAACCTGGCACTGGCTGAGCCTATTTTAGCATCGGGTCTACCGCCGTTTAAGGCGCAATAAACAGGGGCGTTCGCGGCAGCATACCCCGAACTCACAAAATAATTGCATCCAAACATCCGGGCTAGACAGAATATGAAGCAAATAAATAAGTAGCCTAGTGGCCCCACAAATGGATCAACAGAATGCTTTGCGAATACTCCAGGATGTACCAAGTATTGTGCTATGCCAAGCTTACTCATTGGCTCGTAGGTACCGAAATGCATTAAGTCCACCAACCGCTTGGAACTCTCAAACGGCATGGATGAGTTGAGCAATTGGAGATCGTCAAATGAGATGAAGTCCAATTCGGAGGTAGCATATGAAATCCAGATGACGGAGCCTCCGTCCTGCAACAAGGACCGTATGCAATGCACAAAGTAGTAAGGACCGAAGACGTTACCTTGGAATACCAAGCCTAAACCATCGGGGGAGAGATCGCCGACGGTCTGTGATCGGTACAGAGGAAACTTGACAGAATTGGTGGGGCGGAAGAGTGTTTGCATGGTAAGTTTGAAAAGACTCAATCCAGAGTCCACATTCTGACACGAATTGACAAAGAGATAGTCAATTCTGGAGTAGTTTTTGCGTAAATCACAGCAGGCGGTTGCTATTGATTGCATTTGGACAAAGTCCAACACGAGGTAGTCGAACTCGAGCTTGCCGCTGCGGTTGAGGTGTTTGAGAGCATATTCTTCGATGGCTGCAATGGCCTGTTGCGTGCCTTTCAATGTTCTGGAGGTGACGATGAGGGTGATGTCGACGCTTTCGGGGAGTTGCTGGAGAAAGCGGTAGCAAATGTTCAAGCCGAGCTTGGAATTGGCGCCTATGACTAGTGCCGCCTTGGGATCATGTAAAGTAGTTAAGGAGACCATGGATGTGGACAGCATTGCACTTACCGTTGGAAGGAACGATAAGTTGATTGAAGTGAAGGACAGCGAAGAGAGTGGGGAGGTGGGTAGTTAGGTACTGGGGTTGATGGAGACGGGTGACAGATTGGGGTACCTAGTAAAATGCAAATTTGGCAGATATTTCCGAAAGGGACCTAACGACGAGAAAACTGCTGATTGTGAAGGGAGAGGACCTGTGGTTGGAGGGTGCCGCAAGAAGACTGGGAAGAAGACTGGTGTTTGTTTATGCAAAGGGTCTGACACCTGTGTCTAATACATAAAGTTGGAGACAGCTCCAAACCAGGGAAACATCCTGTACTTATGCTAATAACATACCGTGACGGGATGCCAATCTGAAACAAAACGACGAATCATAAAAACATTGTGACGCGCCATCGCACTCCGTGCATCGTTAGATGATTTGTGCTTACGACGGGGCAGGAAAGACGCAAATACGGCGGTGTAAAAGCAAGCCAATGGTGTTTACATCCTTAGTCAAAGCGGCTGCTCCAGCAAGGCGCGTCTTAATTGCGGGCTGTCGACGTAGTGGGTTGCCCGCATTGGCAAACGAACGCAGGTGGATGCCCTACGATATATGTAGACATTTCCTAGAGAGGACAAAAGATGGGGAGATATATTTACCTAACATCCTTTTATGTAGTAGAGAACTCTGACACTATCGATACACAAGATTAAATCCCAGGCTGTCTGGTGTTTTGGATTTGGTTGGAGAGGGTCTCATCCCATTTTTGGACTAATTTGTCCACGTAGGCAGCAACATCTTCCGATCCCGTGGTATCCACTTGGTGGCGGATCAAGTATTCCTTTCCGAATCGAGTGTTGGCCAGTCCGAGCTTTACCGAAGCGGGCTCGTCGTGCAACGCCGCGCTGATGGGGGCGTTGGCGGAAGTGTAGCCGGAGATGGTGTGACTGGGGGAATAAAGTAATCTGGCAATGTAGAACAGAATACACATGCCGAAATAAGAAAAGAGCGTCAAGTAGGCACTGTAGGCATATGAGATGAAGATTCCGGGCTCCACCAACGTCATCTTGATGTCCTTCGCCTCGTATTCCTTGGATTTGCCGCATACCAACAAGTCTAGCACTCTCTTGGAACCCTCGTAGGGCACATGTGATTTGGTCACCTCCAAGTCATCCATGGACAAATACTTGCTTTCTCCCAACAAGGACAGGATCCAGATCACCTTTCCACCCTTCAATAGTTTCTGTAACTTGTGCACAAGGTAGTATGGCCCAAATACGTTCGATTGGAAAATCAACCCCATTCCGTCCTTGGAGATAAGGCCAGTGCTTTGCTTTCTATAAGGCGCCTCCTTGACTGCAACGGGATAGTTGGTAAGCAACAATTTGATGGCCATTGGCCAGTCCAACCCCAGTATTATGGACTGTCCGGCATTGGCGAACAAGTAGTCAATGTGAGTGTATCTTTTGGTCAACTCGTGGTAAGCTGAGACGATGGACACCATGTTGTCGAAATCCAAGAGAAGATAGTCAAATTCCAACTGGCCCTTGCGCAAGTTCTTGCTTTCGGCATAGGTCTTCAAGTCCTTGATGGCATCATTGGCTCTAGGCAAGGTTCTGGATGTGACAATAATAGTCAAGTTTTCCTCAGCGGGAATCTCTTCCATGAGCCGGTAAGCGATATTCAAACCAAGGTTCGACGTGGTACCTGTAATCAATGCTACCTTGGCATCTTTAATGAGAGACATGGTCAAGTATGGATGTGTGAGATTGGCAGGCTTCCCTATATATGAATATCTAAATACGACCCGCGCATCACCCATCAGGTACGACGTGTACGACGAGCGTGCCAGAAAACACCTGACGAATTTCACAGCATACATAGGTGCAAATTGAGGCTATACTACGGATGTAACTGTCAACTATCATTTCATTCTATTTGTCTTTGTTAGACAAGGTACTTCCGTCAGAACGTCTGTATACATGTAAGCAAAAGAAAATGCAGGGGTTTACAGTTCGTGGTGAATAGAATTGCAATATTTCAGAATTTTGTAAAAGGTTATCTGGAAGAATATTTCTAGAATATGCGAATCAAAATTTTAGAGGAAAACGATCGGATCAATTCATCGAAAGCAGCACACTCCATTGCGGGTCTCTGAATCCGTGGCTTTAGAGAATCCATCAGTCCTTTCCTGTTCAACTCTCCTTAAACCTGATAGTATTTCCTGACCACCTCAACTTCAGAAATGGTTCTGTGGTCTAGTTGGTTATGGCATCTGCTTAACACGCAGAACGTCCCCAGTTCGATCCTGGGCAGAATCATTTTTTTGCACTTTTGACGCGTGTGACCGGAAATACAGACGCATCAGATGACTCGTCAATGCCAGCACATCTGCTCGTCAACGCAAGCGATTTCATACGTGGACCATACGGAACCCGGATTGGTGTGTCTTTGTAATCCACGAAAGAATTAGGTTTAATTTAGAACTATATTAAACCGATTATGCCAGAAATGGTCCCACAGCCCCCGAGATTCAGGAACCGAATCGTGCTGACAACGTCAAACAGTTCTCCACACTCGGTGACCCGGTCACGTGACCTCTATTTGAGTGCCGGTGGATACGCCGGCAATTTGCAAAAAGGGATTGGGAATGTACAGAACACGCCTTAAACAGTGTAGATATGGTACCTGATGTCGCTGGTGCCATTCCCGACAGTGCCATTGCCCCTTTTGGCCTGTACGTGTAGTATATGGTGCTGTCCAAGTTCTCTCACGTGGCAGACAAATGTCGCAGTGTTTACTTTTCTTAACAGATAAACACAAAATGTCACCGTCTAAATTTTTCTTTCCAACATTCAACCAAGATAGTTGATTCAAGCCTTGCAAAACAACAAGTCGTAAAGACGGTCCCAAGGTGGTACGTATTGCATTCTACAGGTTCAGCGAGCCTAGAAGTGAAGCCCGTCGTGATTGGTGCTCCTTGTACTCGTGTCCGTTTTTCACATGTTTAGGAGTCCACCCTGATCCAAGCCTTGAATCGAACAGTGTGATTTCATAAAAACGTGCCCTAAGGAACATGGCCAGAGATTTCTGGAGTCAGCGGAATCGTTTCAGTAAAGCAAGGGGAACTTACAGGCTGGACATTCAATTCTGGACAATTGCCGAGGCACCTTTCTGATCCTCCTTTGAAGAACGCCAATAACTAACCTTTAGAAGATAAACTATTAGAAGTCAAAAATGGAGGAGAACAGTCCCGTGAAGCACAAGCACACTTCAAAAGTGATCGATTCTTTGCATTCGCAAATCGACCATTTGAAGACTGAGTTAGAATCGACCAAGAATTCCCATGACGACTACAAGAAAAAGTACTCGCTAGCCGCCAAGAAGAACGAGTCATTTGTGGACCAGTTGGCAAATGCTAAGCATGAAAATGACATGATAAATGCGTTGTTAAAGAGAAAGGAACGCAGAATCAGTGACTTGGAAGACCAATACAATGAGTTGTCTTCTTCCAATGATTCCTTGCAACTAGGCAACAAGCAATTGAGAATAAGATATGAAAACCTTCAAGAGTCTTCTGCATCATCTACTGCTGAGTACGAAAGATTAAAGATTGCGTACGATGCTTTGATCGCCTCGCAAGTGGAATATAAGAAACACTATCAGAAAGAAGTGGCAAACTTGACCACTCAATTTGAAGCTTATAAGTTGGACAACAACCAAAGATACGAAACGTTGTCCCAGAAGTTATCTAATAACGACAAGGATGTGGATACTCTCTTGGATAGTTTATCCAACAAAAGAAAGACTATGGACAATCTTTATGTCAACAAGAACAAGACAATTTTGGAGTTATTGACAAAATTAGCAAAGGCGTCGAGAATTCATGGCCAGGAGTCTAAATCAACTCTTCAAGAGTGCGTTCAAACTGTACAAGCTTTGGTGGCTAAGCATCCTGACTTACAAGCCAAGATTGCACAACACGAAAAGGTCGATATTGATTTGGAAGAATTCTTAAACGAATCTACGGAGACTTTATACAACTGCTCATTCGACGAGGAGGCTACTTTGATAAACTCTCCTGATTTGATTGACTCCCCTTCGAACAATAATAGTAACAGCAATACACCAAGTCGTGCGCTTGGCCACCATAAGAGCTCTTCAATTTCCAGAAGTAACACTGTTCAGTCTAAGAGAAGAAAGAACAAGAGAAACTCTTTGAGATTTGATTCAAAGAGTGGCCCAGATTTCTCTAATTTTAATACCCCAACTACCCCAACCCAATTGACATTGCCAAAGAGACCAAACGTTACTCCTAGCATGAATCAAGGACAAGCTCAAGGGCAAACTCAAGGTCAAGTTCAAGGTCAAGGTCAGTACCACAAGAATAATAGCTTGTATGATAATAAGCCAAGAACACCAACTCCACCTACAAATCCAAACAATAACGATATTCCTTATGATATCAACCCAAACTACCAGTTTAACCCATACACAAACTATAACAACCAACAGGGCCACCCTCAACAGTACAACAACCAATCTAGAGGCTATAGAAATAATAGTAATAACTCCAATCAATTTCATCATGGTGGAAACAATCAAAATCAAGGACACCAAAACAACTTCCATAGCAATAGTGGAAACATGAACAACAACAACAACAAGAAGTTCAACAGGAGGTCTTATAACAACAACAACAACAATAATTATAACAAGAGAAACTCTCAAGTTTTTGAACCCAACAACTTGAACTTAGCATTGAATACCTAGACTACCTTAGAATTGCCAAAACATTTTATGGATGTTAATTTAGCATATTAATCGATACAAACCAGCAGGTTCGGAGATTATCGATTCAACATACTTGGGAAATTCCAAATTGAAAGGGAATAGGCTAATAATTTTTTAAATGGTTATAATGGTTAGAGAATATTGTTGCATGGTATGTTACGATGTTGGTTATGTTGTTTTTGATATTTACCCTAATCCATGAACATAAGATCATATGTTCGATGATTTATGAAGGTCTGTCGGTCAGTTGCGCTTTATCCTCATTTTTTTACTTTATCTTGAATCTACTCACTCTATCTCTCACTCTTATTGACATTTGAATTAAGAAGTATCCATATTACAAAAAATCCTAAAAAAAAAGAACTATAAAAACCTATACTCCTACAAAAATCAAAAAAAAAAAATTCAAACAATCAGGTTTTCACTCGATCCAATCGCAATACCGTCATCCGCCATGAATTTAAGATACATGTGATTTGAATCCTAAGAGAATAGCGATTCTGCTTTTGTTTATACTTGAATACACAATACCCCTCATGTCGCCAGACATGTTCTTTATCTATTTGTAGTTACGTTTTTTCTATAAATTACCTGTATGCGAGAATGGTACCGTCTTTGTACCCAAAAAGAATGAGTGGCTCTTGAATTTGTGATGTTCTCTTTGCTCTGACCAACTGCCTATATGACTTCTTAGCTGTTAGGTCCAAGTTTGGATTGATTACATGAGCACTTGTCAATTTAATTGAGCCTTTTTCTTCCAGGGGAGTTGAATTAATTGAGGTTACATTGGAAGTCGTCAAATTGACCCTGGGCAAATCCCTTCTCATTTTGAATATACTCTGTTCAGAAGCAAGGTTGAAACCTTCTATATTTCCATTCCAATATCCAAATATATGGAAGTCCTTGTACGGCTGAATTACCAGAATTCCGGAGCTTGAAACTAAATGGTTTGTGCTGGAATTTTCTTGATAATTATGCATGATAACCTTTCTGTTAGTTGAGCCCGATATTATGCAATCTTTACCCTCAACCATTGAAATAACTGGATTTGGGTAATGCGCTGAATCGGAGTAAACAAGTTGAATCTTTGGGTCTTTATTAATAAGGGTTCTGTCGTTATGGTCCGTAGAAACTGTTGGATTTTCAATTGTTATCCGCAAACCTACGACATGACCAGATTCGAATCCTAAAAACAACAAATTTTTTTCGGGAAGGTGAATCATCTTCATAATAATTCCCAAACCAGACCTTCCAGTCTCTGGATCCGGTGCTATCTCTATAATGGGTGCTGATCTGGAGTATAAATCATAAACGTCATAATTCGTGAGTAGTCGTGAAAAATTAAAATCATTTTCTGTTCTTTCTACGCTGTAAATGTCGAAGTTATTGGAATCTGTGGTTGCTGGCGTGAAAAGAAGTGGGGCCTGATATTGAACATTGCAGAAGTTAAGCGAATTCACTGGAATGACAAAGTCTGGCTCAAGATCCAGATTTGCTTTGGGTGTAAGAGTCCATATCTTGATGTTTGAATCCCTTCCCTGCGTCAAAAGGCAATGTGAGTTAATAAGTTTTATCGAGATTATGTTGCCATCGTGGGCACGCCATTTCTGAATGGCTCTTTTGACCGCCAAATCCCACCAAACCACCCAGCCTTCGGAGTCCAGGGAAACGAGGACCGTAGCTTCATCTGTGACCGAGTCAATCGCTGTGACTGCCGCCGCATGCGCTCTTAGGGAGAATGTTTGGGTGGGTTCCATATAGTGGATGGAGCCTAGATTGAGATGTGAATAAATCCATCCACGTGACTCAGTATCACGCGATATGACAACATCACGTGACGGACCATAATTACCGCGCCTCGGTGCTCAAAATTCCCCAATTCTGAAGTTGGGCTTATTATTGTCGACTTTTCAGCAGAGATTTTCCCTCGGATGAAGATAATCCCGACCTGCTACTAGAGGCGAAATTAGATATCAAGTAATTTCGGTTTTTGGTGCAACTTCACATCATAAGTTCATCCTGGCGGCACAGGGTTTGACATATACCTTATCTTTCCCATCTCTAACCTCTCGCATCGTGCCACGCTTTTTTGTACGGGAAACAATCTTAGCGAAGACTTGGCACAGTCTAAACATGTCCAAACAAAACCAGGTTCGAAAGCGAGTCCAAGAGGTATATGGAACAAGTACAACCGTATACCGCTTATGAGCCTCTTATAAGGGCGGTTCTGGCCAATGGTTAGTGTTGTAGGCTTTGCGATCGCCGTGGCCGGTCTCTTCCACAACTTAATTGGCTGAATTCTCTGAGAGCCGTGGGACGTTATGAGCACTCGCACAAAAGATTTATCAGATAACTTTTCGTACCGACGGGAAAACCCTGCTCTTTGTTGGAAGAAGCGATGCCTTGGTGATGCCATTTCCTCCCATAGATAGAACCTGAAGGGAGTGGTTCGACCCGAGTGCCCTATTTTGCTCAAATTATAACTCTACCGTATATTGTCTCTCCAGGTAGAGACAATATCAAATAGATAACCTAACCTGAACCACATGAAATATTTTTTAGTAGCCACATGTGCGTGAAAAGAACTCCAGATGTCCCTCTCCCCTCCAGAAAAAAAATATAAAAAAAAATTATATATAAGGATGCTACAGCCCCTGGTTTTACGGCATACATTTCCCCCTCCAAAATGGTGAACGTCTTCAACGTTCAGATTTTTTTCATCGTCTTCAGAGAAGCTTTGGAAGCGGTGGTTGTGGTCTCCGTTCTCCTTGCGTTCTTGAAACAAGGTCTCGGAGGTGCCACCGACGACCCCAGAGTCTACAAGAAGTTGCGAAAACAGGTGTGGATTGGGGCGATTTCCGGTGTCATCCTCTGTTTAATTCTTGGTGCTGCTTTCATCGCTACCTTTTACACCCTTCGTAACGATATCTGGGCCAAGTCCGAAGATATTTGGGAAGGTGTCTTCTCTGTGTTGGCCACCTTGTTGATTTCAGTTATGGGAATTGCCATGTTGCGTATCAACAAAATGAAGGAAAAGTGGAGAGTCAAGTTGGCTGTTGCCTTGACTAAAGTGCCAGAAAAAAGAGCCGACCGGTTCAGGATTGGCTACTTGACCAAGAAGTACTGTATGTTCATCTTGCCTTTCATCACCTGTTTGAGAGAAGGTTTGGAAGCCGTGGTCTTTGTTGGTGGTGTCGGATTGACATCTCCAGCCACTGCTTTCCCTCTTCCCGTTGTCTGTGGATTGATTGCTGGTCTCCTTGTCGGAGTTGTCTTGTACTACTCTGGATCGACCGTGTCCATGCAGATCTTCTTGGTGTTCTCCACCTGTATTTTGTACTTGATTTCCGCCGGTTTGTTTTCTAAGGCCGTCTGGTACTTTGAGATGCACGTTTACAACGGCCAGACTGGTGGTGATGCTGCCGAAAATGGTTCTGGACCAGGTACCTACGACATTTCCAAATCCGTTTGGCACGTCAACTGCTGCAACCCCGAGAAGGACAGTGGATGGGATGTTTTCAATGCCTTATTGGGCTGGCAAAACTCTGCCACGTACGGCTCGGTGATCTCCTACAACATCTATTGGCTTGCTATTATTGTTACTCTCTATTTGATGTACTTCGAAGAGAGACATGGCCACTTGCCATTCCTCAAGGGTATGACCTTGGCTAACTTCAACCCTATGTACTACATCAAGGGCAAGAAGAAGCACATGACCAAGGCGGAGCAAGACAAGTTGTTCGAGGACTTGAGAAACACCAAGATCGGAGAAGACGAGATCGAAGAGAACTCCGATTCCGTCGAAAGCCACAAGGAAGTTATTCCAGTGGACTCTGACAAGAAAAGCAAGGTATTAGTGGTGGAGCACTAAATATGAACACAACCAGTTCCTGATACACAAACACACACACACACACACACACACACTTATATGTGCAACTGGTTCGGTTATGATTCATGTTTCGTTCTCACTAACTAATAACTTCTTTCAATTTAATTTTAACTTCTAACTCAACCGTTTGGAGGGGGAAAGTATGGAGTAACTTTTGCCCTTATCTTCATTGATAAATGGGTCTTTTATTTTGGGATTTTTTCAATAAACCGGGTAAATTGATTTGATGTAGTTCCTATCGTTTTTATTACTTACAAGTATCCATTTAAAATATTTAATTCGTTATACCCATTTAAAAGCAACTGAATTGACTTTGCGAGTCATGCAAGTTCGTTTCTAACACTTCTTTAAATTTCTGCTTCGTCACACCTTCGTCTCCATTCGACTTTTCCTCTATAGTATTCAACAAAATTTCTAACAATCTGAATGTTTGATCATTAAACTTCAATGTGTTGGATGACTCAAATACTTGCATGAAAAAGTTGACATCTAGTTTCAAGCACATTAATTCAATCATGGTTAAGGTATTGGCATTTCTCAATGAATCTAAAATGTGTTTCATCAAATGCATTTGTAACTCATTAACAATGCTGATGAATATTTCGGGCCCAGTTATAGGCTTAACTTTATGTACCAATTTGACGAAATGAATCAAGATTTCATAAATGAAACCATCAACTTTCAATTGCTTTGGCTTGTTCTCGCTATTTGTGTTGAAGTAGTTATTCACCTTTATGGTTAACCAAATCTTTTCCTTGTTCAATACATCATCAAAAATGGTGAGAGAAGCTTTGTCGATATCAGCAAATAATTTAAGATTTTGGGTCAGCAAATTCTTCTCGAAAAGTTTGTCGAATTTCTTTATCAAACGAGGATAGATCGATCTCGTTAACTTGTCGAAATTATTCATGGTCAAAACCTTGAATGTACCCTCTTCGATTTTCTCTTGATTTCTCTCGATGCTATATCTTTTCATGATTGAATCAACAATAATATTGAGACTTCTCATGAACTGAATTTCAATACTCACAAGAATTCTCTTACTAGGATATGTAGCCACAATTCTGAAATCTGACCCATAATCTTCATTATTTGTGACAAGCAGTTTGAGTTTCAATAAAATGTAAGTTTGATAACATTCTATTATATTCATGAGTTTTGTGAATGAGCCTTCTGAGAATGCATCCATTTCAGATCCGATATTGGCCAGGTTTGTTTTAATATTTCTGATTTCCCAATGCTCTAAATCGTAAAATTGCGAGCAATCATTAACCCATACAGAGCAAATGGCTTCCAACATTTTCTGGTTGATTTTAAGAGAGCAGTTTCTCAAGTTTTTGACCATTTTATTGGTGTCCGAGCTTCCAGAAATATTTCCAATAGTTCCAGCATACTCTCCCAAACTGGTCAAGAATTTGTTCAATTTTTTGTTCATGCTTCCCAAATAATACATTGAAGATAAGGAGTTGGTGAAATTTGGCAAGAATTGTTTATAATTCTCAGGTGATGACTCCAATTGATTGTTACTTCCTTCTTCATCTTCAAACAATGTGATCAAAATCACATTTACCTTTTCAACTAAAGCATCAAATTTTTCTTTGATTTTTCCGTCGACATCTATTTCAAACGATTTATAATGCATGTAGTTGTTTGTGAATTTACTTAAATTCTTGATGAACAACCCATTTAGATAGTTGATGAAGTTGTTTAAAATTAACCAAGTTTCATTAATAATGGAAAGATCCAAGTTTTCGCTGCTTTGATATATCAGTCCAAGGTCGGTACCCGTTGGCTTTTCATTTCTCAATTCAAAGGATTGATCAAGATAATGCTCAATTGATGCATCATTAGAAGAAGTCGCCAAATAATCTTCGATTTCGTTGTACTTGTCCCCAATATACTTGATATGAGAACCGTTTTTTCTAGTATCGGGCAAAGAATTGATGTAGTCGTTTAATTTCTTTTGCATCAAGCCAAATTTGTTGTCAAACTTTGAAATTTGGTATTCCAATTGCTCGTCAATGTTTTTTAATTGATTTGTCAAGAATTCGTAAATTGGATTTGATTGACTATTCTCACCGTCTAACTGATATAATTTGTCAATCAAGGAGAGAAACTTGGAATTTGCTTTGCTTGATGTCTTCTGATTTGTTCTCTCTCCTACCTCATAATCCAAGGTTAACAATTCAGTGAAAATCTTCTGTTTATATTGCTCAACTATGTTGTCAACCTCATTGAAAACTTTAAGCAATGACGTATTGACCAAAAGTTGATCTTGCTTCAAGGCCTCGATAGCTTTATCATCTTTTTGCTTTTCAAACATCGTTAATTCTCTGGAGTATTTATTTCTTTGGTAGTTCAAAAATTCCTCTTTCTCAATCAAAAATTTATTATAATCTTCAATGAATAAATCGTGAGAGTGATTAGAAATATAACTGCACAATTTGCTGGGTAAGTCGAAGAAATTTTGATGGACTTTGATGAATTCAATCAATTTATGGACCTTAGTTTCTTTAACCTTATTCTCCAAAATGGGTCTTATCATCAATGTTGAAGTTGTGTTAAGATTGTTGATAGAGTCTTCCAATATAGAAGAAAGGGTGACATTCTTAGCATTTGTAAGCTGTTGGTGTCTTTTTGGGTTGAAGACTTTTGAGTTTTCCCGCTCCTTCTGCAATCTTGACTTTTGATTTTTAAATTCAATCAAAATTTCATCAATCGAGTTCTTACAATTGACGAATTTGAGGAAATTCGAGTCTATTACGCCCTTTAACTCGGAAGTCTGACTTTGGATATTATTCTCAAGGAACTGAAGGGACGACACAAGCTGTTGCATGGGAGTTCGAGAATGAATTGTTGTCAAGTATTGCTTAGAATTGAAATGAGAAGACGAAATCAAGTAGTTACCCAATTCAGGATCATTGGCGGATTGAATGGCACCCAGTTGCATCAAAGTCTGCAACAAATTGGAACCCCTACCAACCAAAGGGTCTTCAAAGTCTGTTTTGGCTTGACTTTCTTCGCTTATTGGATTGTATGTTTCTTTGCTAATGAGATCGTTCAAGAGGTTGAATTGTTCTTCTTCCGACAATTTCTCAAGTTCTTCTGGGTCAAACTGATCATGATTTGTTAAATTCAAGTCATTGGGACTTGTGGGAGCAAGACTATGCACATTATAATACGCTAGAAGCGTATCTTCACTGGGTTGGTAGTCAATCATGGCTTGAAGTGTGTGCAATTGATTGGAACACTTAATAAATTCAAGGTCGTGCACAGGCCAAATAGATCACATAGAGATCAAGGTATAAATATCTTACATTATGAATCTGAATAAATACTTGCCCACAACACCTTAGGTGTCCTCAAGGGTTTAACTATTGACATATGTAGAGGGAGGCGAGTAAATTATAGGCTGAAAATTGTCATCTCATTACTTTTGCTGTTTGACTATCATCTCCAAAGACTGTATTCCTGTTGTTGTGGCTCTTCCACGTCTACGCCAGAAGTTATGGCAGCTACTGCAGCATTAGCAATACTAGCAGCTTCGCTACCGTGATGGATATCCCCTTGAATGTGCAGCTTTTCCGCGTATGGTTTTTGCATACCAGTTTGCTTGTGACTTTGAGCCTTAATTCTTGGATTAGCCTCTAATAAGTGTTCATCAACAGGAGTAGTGTCAATGGTTTTGGGGTCTTTCTTGTAGTACTCATCGAGAAGTCTTTGCAACAAAACATGCAAAGAAAGTTTTCTGTTGTCTTTTATTTCAGTCTTTGTTTTCTCAAACGATGCTCTGAAATCCGACCCATCCCAGTCATAATCTAACTCAGGGAATTCATCCTTTTCATTCTGAAACATTTCTCCAATATAGTCCCAGTCAATTTTCTCAATAGACTCAAAACCAGAGATTTCGAGCCGTTTCAAAAGCCATATTTTGACATCTTGAGTCATATAAGCAGATCTAAGCATCGATTCTCTGCGTACAAGTTTGGTCCACTTGTATCTGCATTGAATTCTAGATCTGCGACCATTCATCCGATCACTGACTACTGTCCAATTAATAGGCGAGCCTTTCTGCTTGTCAGATGAATTGCTAACCATTTCGGTGACAATCTGTTTGAGTACATTCTCTTCTTCGGGAGTCCATTTATGCGATGTTCTTTGATCTCCACATTTAACGTAATTTCTCCAACGATCTCTGCAATCTTCTGGCATTCTACCCATCGCTTCACCTATTTTTTTCCATTTACCTTCATGGTCAACTGCCAACTTTTTCAAGAACTCATCATCCTCTTTGCTCCACTTAGCTCTGACTTCGAATATGTGGTACAGTCTTCTCACATGCTTGTAAATGGAGGCACGAGATCTATAGGGTAAGACTCTTGTCAATGACTCCCAGAAGGTGTCTTTTTTCCTTTCACTAGACCAAATTCTATTGCAGATATCCTCTCTGGTCCACTTGAACAAATGACAATAGCCCGAAATGAAGTGGTCCACTGCACTACTCTCGATTGGAGCGAAAGCCCGAGGACCTTTTCCTTGGTTATCTCCCAAGGAATTGTACCAGCTACATGCACGGCTAGATGCTTCCTCCACAAGGGCCTCAACATCGTTGAGATGACTGAAGGTGGTCTTGGCGTTTGCTTTGTCGTGCAGCTGTACATCAGTCACACCAGAGGTGTAATTTATAAGGCTATCCTCTATCCTTTTCAACGATTTCTTGTTCTTTTGAATAGGCTTGGTATTTCTCATACCATCTGAAAGCGAAGATGCCGCTTGAGCTAGTTGTGTGATGGCCGAGATTGAGTCAGAACCTTGATCCTGGTTATGAACAGATGCATTAGCCCCAGCCAAAACCTGTTGAGATTGATGCTGAGAAACTCCATTTAATGTGGAGTGAAGAGAATCATGGTCGGCTAGTTCTCCACTATTGATATGCCTCGTGAGCTCTCTGGCATCAATAATGGCAGCCTCTACCAATTGATCATGTTCGGAAGTCCCAAGACCAGCCAATTCAGGGTCGATTTCTTGGCTCACCCTTCTTCTCTTTCCCGATGATCTGACCTTCCCAAGCTCGTTTGTGTATCCGTAGTCTTCATTGGTGACGTCTTCGTCTAGAAAACCGGTCCACTGGTTGAAATCATTGATGTTGTTCATGATCTCCTCGTGGTTGAGACGCCGCTTATTCTTCCGAATGCCGTTGGTATCCAAAGTACCACCCACATAACGCA
Source organism: Suhomyces coccinellae (assembly GCA_030565345.1). Classification (NCBI taxonomy): domain Eukaryota; kingdom Fungi; phylum Ascomycota; class Pichiomycetes; order Serinales; family Debaryomycetaceae; genus Suhomyces; species Suhomyces coccinellae. The sequence goes on from JAJMBP010000057.1 coordinate 73,210, forward strand.
TCACAGCAGCTTCGACTGCGTCATTTAACTGCTGGTTACTTGTTTTGGCCTCATCGTCTTCAGAATGGACTCTTTCATTTAAGTTAGAGTGATCCCTCCCGATACCCTCATCGCCTTCATCAACAACATCGGTGTTTCTATTTGTGTCTATTCCATTAACTTGGAGTTCTGAATCTTCCTCGCCATCCTTGAGCTTAGACCCTAACTGAAGAAGTGCTTGTGCTCCACCTATTTCTTGTTGTACCTCCATTTTGCAGTAAATGTAGAGTTACCCTACTTTGTAGTAGCGGGTAACCCTATGATATGATTTCGTGATAGCGTGCTGAGAATTACTGGAATTACTGGAGTCGGGCTGAAATGTACGCGCGCTAATTAGACGTAGTGGTGGTGGTGAACAAAGTAGCACGATAAATCGGGCTCGTCTATTGTATTCTACTGGGCCTGGGCTCTTTTCAGCGTTACATGGACGATAACAGGGAAATGGCTTGTCCAATACTTGATGTACTGTACACTAGGTCTAGTAAGTTACGTCAGACATGTGTGCCTGTAGTTAATGGAGAGAGAAAAATTACTACCAGTATAGAAAGGCACTGAAACTGATAGAAAGTATGAATTTCTTGAATGCATTTTCCGTCTGCAACTGAAATTATGGACTTTCCGTTCCACCTTCGACGCTTCTCGTAGTAAAACATGTATATCTACCTCTTAACTATGTTGTGGTCGTGCATTCCTCAATATCACTGTTTACACACTTGATCACAAGCTGCAATTAACTCCAGTGCTCTATTCAAAATGATCAGCCCCTCCCCAATACGGGCAATGGAGCTTCCCTTAACTCCGACGCGATATAGCAGGAAGCTTCTCAGTGAGCTATCCAAAGACGAGCTCATCGAGAAGGTCCTTGAACTTGAATCGGTATTGAATGAATTCCAGGAGTCCAGTAAGGAGCTTGAACAGGCGTTGGAAGAAGAGTTGCAAGGCTTAGAAGCCACCAAGTTCAAGCTACAGAACTCTCTCAACTCCAAGCAGAGTGAAGTGGATGAGTTGAAGGGCAAAATATTGAAGCAAACGCAAGAATTGAACACCTTGCAAGACCAAAGCAACACCAAGATACGAGAGAGCGAGGACAAAATAATAGCATTGAAGCAGAAATTGGTTTCAGTGGAAATCGCAAATGATAGCATGGAGTCTAATGACCGCTTGCTATCAGACAAGCTCGAGCTAGCCAACCAATTCAACAACGAGCTACTCGAGAAGTTGGCCATTCTAGAAAACGACTATGAACGGGAGCGTAAAGCGGGAATTGAAAAACAACTATACATATCAAACTACCAGAACGAGGTGAAAGAGCTCAATCTTCGTATAGAAGCGTTGGAGCTTAGAACCGATAATGCGGATGCAGACGTGCTGTTCATAAGTATGAAAGAAGTGCTAAGTGCTGGACCACCTGTCACTTCGGAACACAATGCGCCACAAATGAAGAAGTCCAGCTCATTGAAAAAGCTCCAAGCCATGACAAATGAGGTGCAATCATTCATTCGGAATTCTACCACTACAGGTCTACAATCTCCCTCTAATTCTAATAATACGGGCCTTAAGTCCCCATCTACGACTACCACCACCAACCAGCATGTTGTCGCCGTCAATGACTTCAAAACTCTGCCATTGAGACCCAGGAAGGGGTCCTTGACACCTTCTCCATCAAACAAAAACTTGTACGGCGAGATAAGTCGTCTGTCGAGTTGTAACAGCAACTCTAGCGTATTTTCGAATGATTCCAAGAAAAGTGATTCTTCCAACAAATCACAAACGATGAGAACCAAGCCCAGGATACCATCAAAGGATCTATCGCCCATAAAGGGATCGCCCAACCCCGAGCGGACTGTGGACCTAGACGAGAAACCCAAATCAAAATTGAGATTATTTGGCAGATAGCGAAGGAACACTTAATTGCATTAATTTTTAGACACTACGCAATAGTTCCCGAAAGTGACCTACTGCGGCACAGAATACACCGTGTATATTATTCCATTCTTGTACAAGAATGTAACTTGATTGCATTATTGGGAGGAAGACGTTAACTTTAATACCTGCCCATTGATAGCTAGGCAGGAACTCCAGTATAGAGCAGTTTTCACGCTCAATTATAAAGAGATACTTACCCTACACTGTTCTTTTGCCGTAGTTTCATGCACAAGCGGATATACTTCTTTGCATTATATTATTTCATAAATAGGATTTGAGACTGGTTATAATAAATAATTCGGACTTTACCCAATAGGAGAATTAAAAAAACCGAATAAATTCAACCGAACATATTCAATCTCTTACAATCGGAAGTATTTCATTATACACACTTATCCTTTTCGTCCAATATATTCAATAATCCACTCCCATTAGTGTTATCCTGGTACACGTACAAAAGGTAACTTTGACGTATGCACGAATTCCGCGTCCACTTTTGATCTACTGCCTACGTTTTGAAAACACCAACTCTAGCACTTTCTTCGGGTAGTTCCAAGTATCAGCCTATTACCATACTAGTCATGGCTGGCGCAATTCCGTTCCCTGAAATCACCAACGGTGGTGAAAACTCGCAGATTTTCAAGTATTTGGTTGAACTTCATTCCCACCTCAAGTCCTCAACTGACACCGACTTGGAGATATACCTCGGGCAATTGACGCAAATCATCGACATATTCAAGCCCGACCCCACCAGCAAGGCAAAATCTAAGTCGGGAAACGCCCCAGAAACCCAAGAAGCAAAGCTTTCCTCCAATATATATAAGCTCTTGTCCAGGTGCGCTATTATCATTCTATCCACATTGACCTCCAAGGTCCACGATTTCACCAACACCTTGTTGAATTATCTTCAGCTCAATGACGCCGGAGAGCTCTCTTCCATCTCCAAGATTGCCATCAAAATCCTCCTCGATCTCTTTGATACGTTTCCCAACTTCTTGGGATCCATTGTCAACTTCGCCGCAACCCAAATCTACAAGATCCTCAAGAAAAACCCTTCGATCGACAGCTACTTGGTCTATTTGTTGAACTCCATCACCAAGAATGCCACCAAATTGGACATCGACGACAAGTTCCAGGCCAAGCTCTTGAAGATCGTCACCAAAAGCATCACCAATCCACAGATTTCGTTCGAGTTGTATCAGGACTCAAAGTCAACTGACGAGACTTCCACCATTCTCCTCAAAAAAAATTACGTGTTAGTACTCAAGAACCTTCTCATTTTGGCCATTTCTACCAACTACGAGAACTTGTTGGCATTGTCCACCTCCTCTACTTCTGCCGGTTCTAAATTAAAGCCCGAAGCGATTATGTCCCAACAGAACCAATTCCAGGTAGCTTTATTGACTACGCACGAGAAAACGCTCCATTACGCATTATCCAACCCAAACCAAGAAATCAGAGTCGCAGCAATTGAATTGTTGTCCAATGTATTGTTGAATTTGGTTTCCACTGGAAAATTCAGCCAAACTGACTATTTGCTCAACCAATACATACTTCCTAATGCCAACTGTTGGGATTCTTCTTTATCCACTATGATTGACTTGGAAAACGATTCTGTTTCCATCGAAGTTAGAAGAGAAAAAAACACATTACATGGACATGACAGTGAATCAAATATCAATATCTACCTTGATTCAATACTATTGCAATCCAGCATTGTGGAGACATTTATTTTGTATCTCCAACTTGAGCAATTTCAAAACTCCGACTATTTGACTCAGAATTTAACTTCAATTATTGATAGCATTTTATCCAAATTTGGTGAATTGAACTATGTTAGTAATCATATTCAAAACCAACACTGGAGCAAAGTTTTGACCCATTGGAGTGCCGTGATAGATTTCATTATAAAGGAAACTGGATCTTCTTGTTATGAAGTTCTCACTACTTATATCTACTCCAAATTCAACATGGATTATAATAATGAAAAATCTATTATTGATACCGAGTTCAGTGCTGTTAAACCACAGTCAAGTCTGCGCAAGAGGGAATCAATTCTTTTTGGATTCAAAGGAAAAAGCTCGTCGAAGAATAAGGCAAGGGATGCAAGGCTGAAGGAGATTAGACCATATCATAACTCTTACCAAACCTATCTTCTCTTGTATATTTTTGAAGTTTTAACCCCCTTCGGGATAAACTTCAATTCAGTTATACAATTCAAAAATCCATCTGTGACTGACAAGTCAACACAAGATAGGTCAATTGAAGAGGAAGAAAGTGAAGAGTCGAAAACCCAAGAAAATTCGTTCATCAAAGATATTTTGTTCAAATTAATTATCAACGATAACGATTACATTAGGAATTATGCTTTGAAAGCACTTTTGCTTTATGCTAAAGTAAACGAAGTCGAGATCAATTTGATTGTTTTGCATGCGTTCAAGATGGTTGAAATAGAATATAAATTGACTGATGGAAAAGAAAATAGAGCAAGGACTACTGCAAGCGAAAATCGCCGTTCGTCTTTAAAAACTGAGATCCCCCATTCATCAGACGAGAACATATCCACCGCAGTTTCTACAAAATTAATTAGTTATGCCTTGGTCTTGAGTTCATTGATCAAACAAACTGACGTCTTTCTACTCCAAAACTCAACTATTGTCAAGATATTAAGTTTCTGTACTCAAAATTTGAAGCACAACAATAGCAATAATCGTGCAACAACTTTGAAGAACTCTGCCTGTTGGATCATTTTATCTTCATTGGTGACATACTACAATGATTCAGAATATGTCAAATTGAACTCTTCGCAATTTCTTGTCTTCTGGAAAGGTTTGCTTACATCTCAATTCATTAGCACTTCCTTGAACTCAAGTTCCGAGGACACTCAAATTTTCGAAATAATGGATAATATGAAATTAAGAAGCTTCAGTTTGGTGTGTTTATTGAACTATATTGAATCAGTTGAATTGTCTCCGGAATCTTTGAAACAGATTCAATTCTTATTGACCAAATCTTACAATTATCTCACATACTTGGAAAGCAATATTCCTAGCGTTGGGTCTTACACAAACTTGAATTATCAGACTTTCAATGAAGGAGACTACAATCCAACTTTGATCAGTAATATTCACTTTTCAGGATCATTGAAATTGTCGACTGACAGGATATTGATTAGTCTAATTCTTTACAGCAAGAAAATTATTTTGCAGAGTTTCACTAAGTTGGCAACATTCTTGAAGAATGACATTAATTCTAATATGATGATTTTCTTGATAAAGACATTCAGTGACTCAAAAATTTTTAGTCGGGTTTTAAGTCATGATTCTTCAGAAAAATCCAAATCAAAGAGTTCTTCTCTCAATGGTACACAGTTACCTGATTTTGATTCTGAAACAATTCTTTTGGCTGAGGATTACAATTATTCATTTGGTATTACAAGTAAATTCCAAGGAATTTCCGCGAACATTGATGAATTGTTGATTAAAGATGTTCCTCATGCCCCGGAAGCTGGTAAACAACTTCCCTCGAGCACTTTTCAAGATAGAATTACTGATGAGCTCAAGTTCAAAGATACCTTTTCTGGAATTAACAACGAAATTTCTTCAGCCCATTCTCTCGAGTCAAATCTAGAGAATAGATTTGGTATTTGGATTGATTACTTTGAGAAGTTGGCGTTCAAGTCCGTTGGCCACAGCATCAACCACGATCCTAACATTTACTTAACACAAAGGTATTCCACTCATGAAGAATTTGCTCCACCAATATTCACATCCTTGATAGATTTGTCAATTGAGTTGTTTCAATTGGTATTTCCCCATTTGAGTATTCAAATTCAATCTTCTTTATTGGAACAAATAAGGAATTCATTGACAAGTACAACACTGGACCCCTTGAGAATGAAGGCTATTAAGGTCAATGTTTCAATTGCTTTACATGGGCTTGTTCACAACTGCGTCAGAAAGAAATACAATTTTGATGCTCTGATTGTTAAGATTATTAGTGAAATCTTATCCAAGATTAATACTAAGAACCCACAATTGATGACCATAAATTCGGATACCGTTGGTCTCTTGAATACCTTGTTGCTGAAGTCCGCCATTGTTGAACTGGTCAAGTTGTACATCAACAATATTGTGAATGATATAGACCCTTTCAAGCGTGGTTATTCGATTAGCGCATTAGCGAGAATATATCAAAAGACGAAAATTGGCTTTAATGATACATACAACGTCATTTTGCAATTGTTGAATGATCCTAACCCAGTGGTTTATTCTTACACTTTAGAAGCAATCATTATCTTATTCGAGACTAATTTGGATAGTGCCAATTTCATTCCAGATGTTTTGACGAAGGTCTATGAAAATTACCTTAACGAAGGATTCGGTTACGACCTTACTACAAAATCAATGATCAATTTAAAAACCAAGTTTCCTTCAATGGGCCTACAAACCAAGCTTTTAAAGGTGCTAGTAACTTCATTGGGGCCCAGAATTGTTGAACTCCACTCCACCCAGAAGGATATGTTGAGGAACATGATCATTGCCTTGAGTCACGGCATTGGTTTGGAGACAATTAAAGACTATACTGATGCTTACAAAAACTTGCTTGCATTGTTTCAAGAGCTTATTATCTTTGATCCAAAATTGATTGACAATGAAGTTACATTCTTTACCGAGTTGTTAAATTTGATCATTTCCAAGAATTTGAAAGTTGGCTTGGTCTCACCTTGTCCAACATCTCTTGTCAATGACTCAATATTCCCTTTCAGTACCAGTCTTGATTTGTATCGGGCATCTTATGAATGCTATGTTGAGCTCATCAAGATATTCGGAGTGAAAATTGTTACGAAAGAAACAATTAATTTGTTATGGATATCTTTGAACCTCAAGCCATGCCCTGAAGTAAAACAATTAATTGTGTTGTGGATGGAATCCAGTCTTGATGTTAATTGGTTTTCTATTTTGAATTCCTTGTTTAAGTTTAGTTCCAAAAAATTATTGGGTCCCTTCATTGAATCTAACTACCAACAAAAACTTCTTCCTTTACAACAAAGACAGAAGAAGAAGAATAATAGCAACAATATTGAGTTCAAGGATGAGGAAATTGAAAACATTGTTGGAGATGATTCGGAAGCTTTGGATAAGAATGAGCCAATAACTTGGGAATTCAAGTTATTCATTTACGATTTATTGAATCACTTATTTGACTTGGCCACTACACATGAAAGTATGGTTTTACTCTTGAGAGAAAAAATTCAAGAAGTTGTCAAGATTTCTTTCTTGGGTTCTACTTCTCCAATTTCTGCCGTGAAACAAGGAGGTATTAGTTTGCTTGATAAAGTATTGAAACTTTTTGGACACATGGCCGACCCATTGTATCCAGGGGTGTCCATTTTGGAGCAACAGCAAGCTCAAATTATTAGTGCTTTGATTCCTTGCTTCAATAGCGATAATGATGCAAAGGTGATTGTTAATACTATCGATGTTTCATCTAAATTTATCAATTTGCCACGCATTAAATTCTATTCGAAGCAAAGAATTCTCAAGACTTTAATTTATTTATTGGAAGAAATTTCTGCTAATAAATTCTTGAAGTTTGAGTACTTAGAAAATATGTCTGAATACGGAAGGAAGTCTATTCAGTTGTCGATTTTAAACTGTTGGGCCTTGTTGAAGATTGATTCAGAAGAAGATCAGGATGCTACCGAAACTGAACTTTTGGAAACATTGGACAAGTATTCTACATTGTTGAATTCTTTGTGGATCCTTGTCTTAAGAGATATTTCAACCTTGAAGTTCAATGATACCACTAGCCGAGAATTGGAGATTTATGGAGATTATTGGATTAATTTCATCAGTGTTTTAAGCATTGAGTTGGACAAAAATCCAAACTTTATAAATGACTACTTGGATGGAAATGGGGAGAATTTCTTCTTCGTTTCATTCAGTCAGTGTGTTGAATCGTTGATAAGAAACAAGAATGTTCCTCAAATCTTGACTTCTTTGAAGCGTCTCGTGAAGAGTCCCGACTTGGTGAAGCTTATTTTCGCCGATGGTATCTTTAGCGAAACTATCGAGTTGTTTGACAGATTGATTTTAATTGACGACAATACTGAAGTCCAATGTGAATTGATCGAGATCGTCAGTACGATTTCCCAAACCTACGTTAAAAATGGAACTCAAGAGTTTTCTATGGAGAAAGTCGAGGAGGGCTTTGATAAGCTCTTCGAGCTTCTTAGGGTTGAAATGTTGCCATTATTCAATATTCTCCCTTTCTTGAGAAGTGAATTTGATCCTAGCAATGAAACGCACAAATTGACTCTTAAACATTGTGACAGTGCACCCAATTTGTTGATCTTGAGGCAAACATTGGAGAATTTGATCAAAATGATGGCTATCTTCCCTGATGTGGTGAAGGCTGATTTGTATTCGTGCATTCTTTTCATTTTCTCTAAGATTTACGAATTTAAAAATGAACTTCTCATTTCTCTTATTTTGCCTCACTTGAAGCAAATTTTAAGTGAAGCAGGCAAATCCAACAACAATTTGGTTCAAAGTTTCAATGACATCATTCGTGGATACTACTCAATCAACAAAGAAACAAAATATTCCGTTATTACATCAATGGTGTTGATTACAGGCGCAGATATACAATTGAGTCAAAAGGACTCTGAGGATTTGGCCAGTACTTTGGTTAGCTTACTTGGAGAAGCTGAGTCCGCGAATATGGCCATTCAATGTATCAAATCCTTGAACCAGTACTCTGCAAGAATCCAACGTCCCTTGTTGGTAATGAGATACTTGATTGCTGACTTGATATCCATTTTGTCCGACAACGAGTCGTCCACAATTGACCCAAAGATCTCTTTTGAGATCTTGATTATGTTTATCAAGGTTTTCACGGATGATTCCAAATTGACTGCTTTATATTCCATTTTGATTCCGCTATTACTCAGATTCAAGGGAGAGGAGAAGTTGACCAAGGACTATCTTCATGGAAAGTTAGTTTTCTTAATCCAGCATAGTCACCAGAGCTTCAAGGTGGTTGTGAATCAAAAATTGACACCAGAACAGAAGTCCTTAACTGAAGAATTAGTGAAGTTGAGTCCGGAGACTAGCACTGAGCCGGTGGAAGATACTGGTATCGAATTGAAAAAGTTTGGTCTTGAGGAATAACTGCCGAAGATTAAAAATTATACAATACCTGTAGATTAATATTCTTAAATTGCAAATATATCGAATCTCAAGCACAATCGTAAATAATTTTCCATAGTAAACTCAAAATGCTGTTCAAATTACTGTGTAAAGCTGCGATGAAACTAAATGCTGCTTCAGAAATAAGTTGGCCGAATAAACACATTTTCAGAACTTTCAAAGAAGAAAGATCATTAATCTCGAAATTGATAACTAGACATCTCCTTAGATGAGTTCATGCCTATTGTGAGAGTCGTATTTTCTTTGATTAGATCTTGTAGTCCATTCTTGACTTTTGATAATCGCGACGCGTCTTAAGTTTACTTAACAATTACATCATCTCATTTCATTCCAAAGATATCAGAATACCATAATGCCAGACAAAGACCTTTCCATGGGTAGTCTTTCGTTCTCACAATCCATACTATTTGATACAGAGAAACCGAATCCAATGGAGAGTTCGGGTTTTGGCCCTTCTATCCTCTTTGGAAGTGCAGATTCCACCACTAACCCAGACCATCCTGAAAAGTCGAACACAAGGACCGATCTTCCCCATAACTTGGATGATGTCATGGACATTGATATTATTCCAGCCCATTTGGGTACCAAAGAAGTCAAATTGTTTTCAGGAAATTTCATTTCACTCAAACCAAAGACGAAGAAATTACAGCCATCGAACGCCACGAGCACTACCGAAGAGTCTACGGAAAGCTACATGGACTTGGATTCTCTATTCAGCAAGGCCAAGTTGAGAAATACGATCAAGTCCAATCAGAAGAAGCTCTCCTCGATAAAACTGGGGTCTTCAACACCTACTGTTACTAGAGACATGTGGACCGAAAAGTATAGACCGACAAAATTCATTGACTTGTGTGCTGCTGGAAACGCCAAGCAATACCGTTTAGTACTTCATTGGTTGAAGAAATGGAATAACATCCTAACTGGAGAAACTCAGGGCGATGACGATTCAGTTGATGCGTATGGCCGGCCCTACAGAAAAATCCTCTTAGTTCATGGTCCATCGGGAATTGGTAAGACAGCCGCTATCCATTTATTGGCTCGTCAAATGGGCTACGAAGTCAATGAACTAAACGCCGCAAATAGTGCAACGCTGTTGCCAGAAGATTCGGAAACTGACGTTACTTCAATTCTCAAAAACAGAATAAAAAATGCTATGACTACTAATAATGTGACAGACAATAAGCCCTGGTGTCTTGTGGTTGATGAGATAGACTGCTGCTCTAACAGTTCTGACATTATAAAGGTACTCAATGATTTGGTTCAATTAGACCAAAGATCTAACCGAAAAGACGATTCAGGCACGGCTAAAGGTCAGAAGAAATCCAAATTCCGTCTTTGCAGACCAATTATTTGTATCGCTAATGATATCTACGGCAATAGTTCCGGCCGCCTGAGAAGAAATTTACAAATGGACAAGCTTAGAAGCATAAGTGAAATCATTGCCTTCAAAAAGCCAGCATTCACAAGAACCACTTCGGGAACTAGAGGAGGAAGTGCAATGAAGAGTGTTAAGGATCACTTGATGTGGGTGAATCAAATAGAAAAACTTGGTTTGGATTATCAGCAAATAGGAGAGATAGCAGAAATTTGCGAGGGAGATATCAGAGCTTGTGTGAATCATTTACAATTTCATGGTAGAAAATTGAAGAATCCAATATTTACTGAAACTAAAGAAGTATCCATCCATAAAGATTCACAAATGTCGTGGTTTTCCGTGGTAGATGTTCTATTTCGAAGAGAAGCAGGAGTCGTCAAGGAAAAAAACTTCGAGAATCTTGTTGAACTATTCATGAGTGGAAATGGAAAAGCTACACTCACTAGTTCTGGCTCCAATGAAAAGATTATTCGTGAATGTTTCAATAAGTATTTGGACGTGGTAAGGTTTCAAGATGATTCCTTGGAAAAGCCTTCAGAATTTAGTGATTGGTTGAACTTTTATGACGATGTCATGAGCAAACCCAATGAGGATATCAATCAATATTCTAGTCTTGTGAATTTGAAGATTTGGTCCTTATTTAGTGAGATCAATCCGCATAAATCTAGCGGAAATGATTCATTGATTCCAAATAGTAGAAGTCTCGACTTTGAGACATTCGAAAATATGAAGATGAATAAGACAATCATCAAGAGCATTGTTGATCAGTTGCCAGTACGCACGAAGTTGAGTTTTGGCAATAATCCTGAAGATTATAGTGGGTACATTTTGCCCTATTTAAACAGAATTGTTTCTCCAGATATGTCTTCCAAAGTCAAATCAAATTTGAGTACTTTTGAGAAGGCCTCCATTGAAAAGATCACTACGTTGATTCGTGATTTAGACATCAAATTAGAATATGAAAAGGATTTGGAGACTAATCAAGCGTCATTACAATTGCTTCCAAACTGGGATACTATTGTTCTTTTCGATAACCAGTATACACCTGTCTCGTTCAACAGCTCAGTCAAACAGCAACAGTCGAAACGGCAAAACTTGTTTCCATTGGTTTCTTCAGAATTAGAAAGGTTGGAAATGACCAAAAAGTCTTACAAGCGTCCTGTTGAGACTGAGGAGGTGGTGGATAAAGAACCCAAGTCGAAAAAATTCAAGGTAGGAAATAGCATTGATTTCTTTAAAGGTCAGTACGATGGCTTGAATACTCAGGTTGAACATCTGAAATCAGGAGAGACAATGGAAACCACCAGAATTTGGGTTAAGTATAATGAAGGCTTTTCCAATGCCGTCAGAAAAAATATTGGGTGGACTGATATCTGGTCTATATAGAAGTGTTGATGAACGCTTTTTATCAGCATTAGAATCATGGTATTAATTAAGGCCAAAATGATGCATTAAATAAATTTTAAATCAGTACGGTATACTTAATCTTGGCATGAATAATTCTAATATTCAGCAGGTCAGAAATTGTACGAAACCAGTTTGACACCCTTCTGCAATAATATGTAATATTTGGAACTGTTCAGATACTATTGTAAATATTCCTTGATTATTTTTGGCACTTTTAATCAAGGAGCGACCAATGATGTATAACCAATGATGTATAAACAAAATTATCATTCTCAATCCGAAGTGTCTTTTAAAGGTTGGAATACTTGATTACCTTATTTGCAATTTCCCTAGCTATTATCATTATCTTCCATTTCATTCCTAAATCAATATATTTCTTGGAATCTACTAGAATTGTAACTATTACTATTGAGCCAAAATTAAATAAAGTCTGTTTCCTTGACTTCAAGTCATCAAAAAAGAAGTGTATGTACATGAAATTTGACAGATACGAGTGTTCTTTCACTCCACTATCTAGGCAAGATTGTAAAAACAAATTGCCAAAAAAATGATTCTGCCCAGGATCGAACTGGGGACGTTCTGCGTGTTAAGCAGATGCCATA
>JAJMBP010000058.1:0-83285 GCA_030565345.1 Suhomyces coccinellae
GTGGTCTACGGGCCCTGGCAGGGCGGAAACGGGTGCAGGGTCCCTTTTCCGTCGCAGGAACCGCAGGAACCACCGGAAATGCACTCGCACACACTCCCAAGGAGCTGGTGTCGTCCACGGGAGCCAACAATTGGCGAACGCGAGCCTGATTGGCAGCTGTACATGTGGGCCCAGCGGACCAGGGAAGCAAGACACATTCAAGACATGCAACGGGGCCAGTTGCATGCCGGGACCGTGGTTTGGCGGGGAATGGGAGCTGGGGGCGGCGCCTTGGCCGCCAATGGGAAGCCAAAACGGTGTCCGCAGGTATTGTCGGGATTCCGGCGTCGTACATCTCATCGCGCAAGATCGATGCTCCGACTACACTAACGGCGCTGATGGGAGCCTCAGCAGGCCTACGCGGAAATAGGGTTGCTGAGTGCAACTACAGACACCAGGTTGCTTGGGTAGGTGGATTTTTCACTTTTGCCCGATCAGGTTAAACTGCTTGCATATGTCAAATGCGCGTCGGGGTGCAGGCCGCGGAAATACGCAGGACGCGCGCCTCGTGGTGGCTCTGGGTTTGGCTGGCTGGCCCAGATCGAGCCCTGTCTGGGCCCCGGGGCCGGATCCCGGCTGCTTGGCGCTTCCGCCGCACCTCAGCCGCTAGGCCCGCGTTGCAGCCAAGTTTCGCCGTGTTTCCACCGCCGCAAGGCACTGAATCACCAGTTCGCTGGCTCCCGCGATAATCGCACTAAACCCTTTAAAAAGGCCCATAACTCGCCTAACCACAAAGCTAAAGGTGCTAGTCGAACCGGAAAACGGTGTTACGGCGTTTTGGGGACCCTGGGACCGGGCGCAATCACGGGAGAATCCATTGAATGCTCGCCATGGCCAAGGTTGCGTAATTATGCACCTTTTGGCACGCGTACTGGGTAATAATTAGTGAAATTTCGAGTCTAGCGGATATTAATTCCTACACAAGGATGCTCTAGAGTCGGCAAAAGTGTCCCCCCCCTTGTGCAGCTTATGAGAGGACGCATGGGGCCATGCCTCGACAATGCCCGAAAATGCCCCGACAATCGTGTTCTTAGCTCGATGCGGCCTATTCTATGTCTTTCACCTGAGCCCTCTTTGAAGATGGTGACGGTCTATTGACCAACAATAGGGCCCAGAGAAGAAAAATTGCGCTGGAATGAGGCACGAAACGTTCCAAATACGGGCAATTGTTGCACCTTTGGCGAGGCACCAGGTTAGTTGCCCGCTTCGTAAATCTACTGCTGCATAGTCGGGTGTATATTATATACATATGTATGTGAAAACGTTAAAAAACGCCCTGAATGAGACAAGGGGGAATGATATGTGGAAAATTAGATAGAGGCAGAGGTGGGAGGGGGAGAGATGACGAAATGGGGAACAATGACTAGAGAATGAGAGGTGAGAGGTGAGAGGTGAGAGCAGGTGAGAGCAGGTGAGAGGTCGGAAGTGAGAAATGAGAGCATGATTAGAGATGACGACAGATGATATCACACAGTGGGACGGTGCTGGCGGTGCACATGCCAACAGACACATAACCTCCAACAACTGCAGCCGAGCAACTGCTAGCCGAATGTGCTCCTATTGTTGGATGTTCAAAACCATTCGATCTAGACAATACTTGGGCAACGCTCAGGTGGTGCTGGCTAGCAAAGGAGTGCCTTCACAACCGCCGTTGCACCACCAGGAAGGACAAAACGTCCCACTAATATGCGTATCGGGCGATGTGGCGCTTCACAACAACGAGAGCTGTTTCTTTTGTTGGTCTCTGGCCCATCTTGCAGCTTCCCTGGTCTTGTCGTCGAAATATTGGTTGGAACGGGTTTTCTTGATGAACTCGAGCACCCAGGGTTGCTGGTAAGCTTGCTTGAAGTCTCCTTGTGGGTACATCGCAGCCAAGTCTCCCAACAAGCCCGTGGCAGATCTGCAAACAGCATCGGTGACTGCCATGTTCACGTCGAGGGCAACTCTCTCCAAGAACTGGAAAATAGTGCCAACGTACGGGTAGATGGCTCCAGGTTGGTCACCCAAGCCTCCGACAATTCCCACATAACAATCCAAGACAGACTCCTTAACATTCAATACGTAATCCATTGCATCGATCGAGAGGTCTTCGGGCTCAATCTGCGAAGCCTGGTTGCAAATCTGCATGACAATGTCGAGGTATGGTTGGAAAGCACCACCAACGGCAGTGGCAACATCTCCGAAACAGGACAAAATGGCAGGTCTCAACTCCTTTCTTACTTCGGCACTATTCAAGTTGGCACCTAAGATATTCAATAAGCCCTCCAAGTAATCCAACATGCCCATGCCCAAGGATTGCGACAAGTCAGCCACCAAGCCCACAGCAGTGTTGCAGGTAGGCGAGTCAGTGCTTTGTAATGCCTGGGTCAAGTAGGGCAAAAATGCTTCCATGTATTTATTGAATGCAACTCCAACTGCACCTGCCACAGCAGAAATAGCAATGAAAATATCCTCCTCAATTAAGGAGTTCTTTTCTTGAGTGCTCAACAACTTCAAGAACATAGTCATCAAGTTGTCCGCAGCCAGAGTAGCATCAGACTTCAATCTTCTAATGATGTTGGTTAACAAGGACAAGATGTTGATTTGCAACTCTTCCAAATTTCCTCTATCTTCGCTGTTGGAAATCTGGCCCTGCATGTTGATGGTAGCTTCTAATCTGGATAACACTTCGGTGGCAATATTGTGCACAATAGGCATGGTGTCGTTGGCACTGTGAGTGACAAATGTGGAAAGGGCTTCGTAGGCAGAGGCTCTAGAACTGAAGTCATTATCATTCTTACCAGTCAATTGTATCAAGATGGGCACAATGGTAGGGTAGAATGGAGACATGATGCTTGTTTCCTCGAAAGCAGCATTGGGGCACAACTTCTCGAGAATATTGATCAAAGTCCAACAACAGTTGGTAGAAACCTTGGGATGATCTTGCAAACCAGCAACCAATGCCTCCAAAATAGGAGCCAAGTTAGAGCCATCGATAGCACCGATGACTAAGTCTGCAATTCTACCCAAACACCATGCTACGGTCTCTTTGACTTGCAAGACCTTGTCTGTGATCAAGCTGAGAATAGGCTGGAGAGCCTGCACAATGAATTCCTTCAAAGTGTCAACACTGGGACCCTCCAAGATGGAACCAAAGGCCATGACAGCGGCCTCTCTGTTTCTCCAGCTTTCGGCGTCCACAATGTTGGCAGCGACGAAGTGCATGGTGGGTTCGACGATGTAGTTGCCGACATTCTGGGCAAACAATTGCAAGCAAGCACCTGCAGCCATGGAAACGGACCAGTCATCCAGTTCGGGGTCCTCGTTCTGTCTGGTTAACAAGGTCAAAAGGGTAGGTAACACGTCTTGAAGAGCCACCAATGCGAAGTTGAATGAAACCAAGTCGGGACGAGAGTCTATCTGGGCAGCAGACAAGCCTAATTCGTCTCTGCTGAAGGCAACCTCGAGTTCTTCTTCACAAACAGTGGACCAGAATTCGACCGCCATACATGCTACCTTTTCGTCTGCACTTTGCATGCCAGACACAGTGAGCCCGTACAAGGCCTTTTCCATGTAGAGCGACATGTGTCTGTAGTAAAGCGACATGATACGCGCAAGACAGCCAAAGGCACTAGCTTGCAACTCGTTGTCATCGGCCTGGGTGGCCTCGCAAACCACTTGCATAATGTAGTTTCTCTCGCCCTCCTTCTCGAAGTTGTGCTTGATGAAGTCCAATGAGCTGAACAATGCATTCAAGGCTGCAAGGCTCACTTCTTTCGACTTCTCGTTGCCTTGGACTCCTTGGATGATGGCGATCAAGATACCGTTGGCCTGGGCAATGATGGCAGGGTTGTTGGGGTCAGCGTTTTCGCAGATGTATCCGATGGTGGTGTGCGACGTCTTCTTAAGATTGACGGAGTTCTCTGGCTTGGTGTTTTCGATGATGATGGGGATCAAATCGGGCCACTCGCTCTTGGGCAACTCGATGTTGGCGATAGCCGCCACCAACTGAGCTGATGACGCACCCACCTTGTCTTCGGAGTCACCCAACGTCTTGAGCGAAATGTCCTTGATCTTCTGCTTCAACTCGGCGTTCAAATCGCTCCATCTCAGGGCTTGGGCCGTGCGTGTTCTCTCGTCTTTGGAAGTTAACTGGTTCTTCATGCCGATGGCTGCCAACATCCGGACTTCACGTTTGGCTTCCACATTGGCCAATGCCTCGGTCAACAAGTTCAAGTACTCGGCAAAGTGGTTGTTAGCGGCTTCGGCCAACTTCAATTCGGCCTCGGTTCTCTTGTTGGGATCGGTGCTTAGGATGGCATTTTCCAATATCTGGAGCATCTCCATCGTGGCTGGGAGTATGGGGGAATGGGGGGTACGGGGAGGTACGGAAGGAGGCAAATGAGTGGAAGATGGATGGGTTCCACTGTAGGGAAAAGGGAGGTAGTAGTGGCGTCCTTTGTTGGTGTAACAGCGGGTTAAATTTTGATGGGCGAAGTGCGAGTATGGCCAGGGAGGTGGAATTAGGGAGACAATTAGTGGGAGTAGGGAGAAAAAAGAATAGACCTAGGGAGAGACAAGAGGAAAATTAGCGAGAGTGAGAGTGGACGTAGGGAGAAAAGTGAGTGGACATAGGCAGAGTGGAATTAGGACGCGGGTGAAATTAGAGAGAGCAGTCAGAGAGACAAAGAGAAGCGAAACGGGGCTCTGACACGAGTCTGTAAGAAACAGGAGCATAAATGATACCGCCATATATGGCAATAGATCCTGGAGAGAGAAATCACCAGGATCAATGGGCGATTGGCTCTTAGAGTGGAGGACTACTAGACATAAAGACTGGATCGTCGGCTTTCAGTTAGCGAGAAAAATACCGAGAAAAAAACTTATAGCGACAGATAAGCATGAGATTGTAACGAGCAGATCTGACGATGAAGGGCGGCGGAGGACGGGTCCGGAGCAACAGAGAAGAGACAATCAATAGATTCCATGACCAAAAGCATTTTCAGACCTTTGCTCCAACCGCCCGTCCAATTGGTCACAATTTGGAGGATGCAGCAATGCATTTGTAGTGTTGACTTGCTGTCGACTTTGACTCTTTGTGCAATTTCACTTTCTTCTTGAGTGAACATTTGACAGATCGTTTGACAGATTGATGTACCAACGATCCGTTCTAATGCCACTTTTGACACTTGAAATTGGACATAGTTAGTTTTTTACGGAATCGAGCTTTACCATGGCTAAAATTGTAAATAGTTTGGTGTTTGGATCCCTTGACAGTTGGTCTTGACAACAGAGTGAACAGCGCACTCAAAAACTCAAAAACGCTCCTGACACTTTCGATTTGCACTGGAATTATTCAAAATTGAGCGGATGTCGAGAGAAATACTGGATTTTCTAACCCAGGACATTTATTATTGCTTGATACTTGGGTCATTAATAAATGACATTTGGAAAATCATCAGACTCACTCTGCCTGAGGCGGGAAAATTGCGATCATTCTAGATTTACTGCAATAGTATAATTCCGAGAAGATAAAATAATTCAAAGAATGCCGAGGGAGTCAAATACCAAGCCCCTTCCACCATCTAATTTTGTAATTTTACAGTGGAATAATTAATCTATTTAATGCCAATACATCTTATATTTTGGCCATCTTCAATTCTTGGAAAAAAATACGGGTGCCACCTTGAGGTGACAATCAGTTAATAATTATTCAAAGAATAAGCCTTGGTCCGTTCAAGTTGTAGTGCTTCGTTCGGCCCAATATCCTCGATTGTTATTTCATAATTAATTGTCGTTTTCCGAGTGATACGCTGCTTGGTCCAATACCTTAAATGGCGGTCAAAAGCAAACTCCAGCCTTGATTATATCCGCATGTAATTAGGGGAGGTTGCGACAGTAACAAATTGTGGTGCTTTAGGGATTACGAGCCGAGTTCGTCAAGTTACGTCGATGTGGGAAGAGTGGAATTGGAGACACGTTCATGTGCCTGAGCGTGATAATTGAGGAGATCCGGCCTATTGTGAAGGCCAGTAAGTGAACGGTGATGATAGAGGAGTGGATAAAGACAGAGAAGAATTAAAAGAGAATCGAGAAAAGACAGAGCTATTGGAAATGTTATAGATGATTAAGTCTGGAGGTGATTTTGCGGCTTCAGAGTGGGTTAGAGAACTATCGCAAATGAGTAAATTTAGAGAATAAGTAATGAGAATGATTAGGCAGTGAATAGTGATGGAGAATATTTGTTGCTAGGAAAATTATGGGGCCAAGAAGCTAGACCGATATATATTTCCTTTGAGCATGTTAGGATTTTATTATGATCTTTCTGGGTCTAAGTACGATTTTAGTGAACGCCTCAGACTGATCTGTGATACCATCAGGATTTATGGGAGAATTAAGGAAAATCGCTCAATCTCCGTCGAATTGAAACTACAGTTCGAGTAATATCAATTCTATGCAAGTCCAGCCAATCCACAAGCTTCAACTACCAGGACTACAACTAATTGGCTTTAAATAGACGAGCTGGGAACGATACGGCTGAAGCTAGTCCGAGAATGACATTTACGCACATCTGCTCCAAATTACACCGTTATTTCGGCTATCTATTCTTGGCCTAAAACTACATCTAGAAAAGGTACTCTGAATACAAAAAATTATGGACTATTCAATGGGCGCTCGAAACCTCGTCGTGCTGGCCCTCTTGACTCATGGTCTGCGTGCTTTCACTGGCAGGAATAGATTCCTCTACCAGAGCTCCGTCGTCATCAATAGTAGTTTCATCTGCAACAGAAACCGCAGCCAGTGCCTTTCTCAGTCTCTCTTCTTCTAATCTTCTCATCAACGACTTCTCCTTGGCCTTCAAGGTGGCAGCCTTTTGCTCCAACAAAGCGGCACGAGTAGCCAATTCCTTGGCACTGGCCATCTCCATCTCTTCCAACTTCTGCTGTCTTTCCAAGATTCTTTCGTGTCTTATCACGTAAGGTACGGTCTCAGAAATTTGACGCAATTGATTACGTTGTGGACCAATGGACAATCTCTTGAATGCAGTGTTGTTTGGATTGAGGTTTCTGGGTGGAGGAAGGTAATCGCTCTTGTTGAAGCTGTTTTGTGCGGTGCCGTGGTTGTCCAAGGACAAGGTTGACGTGGAGGAGGAGAACAGTGGACTGTCTTTCAACTTTGGTGAAGGCATTTCGTTGTCTTCCTCCAACAACATGGATTTCGATCTCTTGACAGAAGAGTCGGTGGATGTGATGGACGAATCATCGCCGTTGTTGTTGGTCAAGTCGGCGTTGGAGTGGTTAGTGATCTGGGCCAAGTTGGACATGGAAGGCACAGTATCGTTGTAGTAGTTTTTGTTGGAAGCCCGATCTTGATTCTGCTCCAGGTTGTTGTGGAACTCTGCATCTTCGTATTCTTCTTCAGCAGCGTGGCCGTTGGAGCCTGCCGTGACCTTGGTCAATCTTTCGGTTCTATAGGTTTCGTACAAGAAATCGTGGGTCAAGTCCTTCAAGTCCTGCAAGTGAGAGCCCAATATGACCGACTTCAAGATGGGGAAGTCGCTGTACTTAGGGTCGTTGATGTCGACCAAACCCCATGGGTATTGTCTTCCCTTGATTCTCTTGGTCTGGCCCGACTTGGGGTCACGGACATCGTATTCGTTCTCCGAGGCTATTATGGCGAACGGTTGCAACGAGGCCAAGAACTTGCATTCTGCAATCAATTCCTGGTCCTCGTCCTCGTCGTATTCGTTAAGATAGTTGTCAAACTGGAAGATGGGCACGTTGAACTTCTTGATGTCGATCTTGATCTGGGTCTTGAAGTGCTTCAACTCGGACTCGGTAAAGGAGTCAGCCTTGCCGATCACGGGGATGATGTTGACGTACTTGGACAAACGCTTCATGCACTGGATGTCGATTTCCCGGAGGCCGTGGCCCGTGGCGGTGACGAAGTACAACAATACGTGGACACGGGTGTCGACGAACCGGGGGTTTCTCTTAATACGCGTCTCCTCGGCCAAAACCAAGTCGAACTGCTGCTTCAAGTAGTTCTCGATCTCGACAAAACAGAGCTCGTTGTTCAAGTTCTCACCGAAGCCGGGCGTGTCGATAATGTTCAACAACAACTTCATGTTGTCGTCGTCAAGCATCTCCACGTGAGTCTCGGTCAAGGCGATGCCCGGCTCCTCGTTGACGGTTCTGGCGTTGAACTCGTGTTTGGTCAAAATGGCCGTGTTGGGCAACGCCACGGACTTGGCCAGCGTGAAGGTCAACGTCTTGGTGTCGCCCACCGTGGGGGTGCCCACGGCCTCGTAGCGGTGCAGCAACACCTTCTTGTTGAGCAAACTGTTGACAAAGGTGGTTTTTCCCGTGCCCAGTTCGCCCACAACCATGAAGGTGAACTTGACGCCCTTTTTGGCGTCCTTCCTGTAGTTGATCATGGGCAGGTTGTGGATCATGCTGGGCGACTCGTACGTGTACAGAGTGTCCATGGTGACGAGAGAAGCGGAGGAGATAAGCAGGGGAAACTGGCGAAGGATCTGGTGGTTTTGGCACTTTTGACGAGAGCTCGCCGTATAGTACACAGGGGTTCTGGGGGTAGTGTCACGGCGAGACCGGGGGATTGGGGGAGTTGGGGGAGGCCAATTGGGGGCAGAGGCGACGGCGGAGTGGCTATACTGCGACAGGAGGTCCTTTTGGGGGCAAAGGACAGGAGGAGTTGGAGGTTTAGGTCGTGTAGTGTTTTTTCATGGATAGGTTGTTCAATTTGTGTGTGCAGGAGGACACGTCGTGGTGGGCTTAGGGGGAGATCTGTGGGGGGAGCTGGAGAAAGAGGGAAGAAATTGGGGGTGAAGACGGGCGATTTTGGTGGTTCTGATAGCACTATCGTTGTCTATGGGTTCTGGAGATGGGGGTAGTGCTTTTTGGAGGCCGAAAAGTGCAATCTGGGGCGAGATCTAGTGGAGTTTCTGGCGTCTGATCTGGCCCGTCGAGGCGATGCTAGCGAGAGGCTAGGGCCAAAATAGAGAGCGCGTTGGAATTAGCGAGAGAGCTAGCGAGGCGGGCGGACGACACACCACGGTGGCGTGGTATGATGGGAATAGACGGCGAGGCTGAACCACCACACTACAACTACGGAGCAAGGAAACAGCGCCAATAGAGGGACTCCAAGATAACCGAGCAACCGGCCTGCACGGGAAAGAGAGAGAGAGCAACGAAACGGACGGGATGCCGTTTCAACTCCATGGAGCGTGTGTGTGGGCAGAGGCCCCGATTTGGGCTTGTCTCACCACAACCATCCTCATATACTGAGAGCCTAGCGCACTATTTTGGTCTTTAGACCAGGCCGGCAGATTTCGCTAACGAGAGTCCAAAAAATACCACGGAAGGAAAGGAAGCGGCCCGTTCCAAACCCAGAACGATAACGCAGCCTAGCGCAGGGTAGAAACGTCCCACTTCTTCTCACTGGATGCAATTCCACCTTGCGCCTGTGTCAAACACTCTCTCATTCTTCCTGTCTGGTTTTGTAGATCGAGGCTCGTAATGTGGAATCTAATTGTGAGAGTCTGTGCCTAATGCTACAATTGGTCAAAAGAGGAGAATCGAGCCTTATTATTTGTACTAATGGCTGCCGTGGAGTGGATCGGGGCCAGAGGGCCCGATTTCAGGTACTGCCTAGACCCATTTGGTGAAATATTCATGTTCGTGGAGTGGGCGTTTCATTCCGCTTGCTTATGCGATTCGAACGAAGGCCGGTTCTTCTGTCCTGGGGAACTTCCCTAAACAGCAGGAGGGATGCCCGTGTGCTTATGCGGCGGAATGGAATCCGCCTGGTCGGTTTCCACGGGGAATGGGGCCCAGGAGAGGACGGTTACCCGAGTGAAAAAGTCACGTGACCTTTTCGTCTAGGCTATTGTACTAACTCTTTGCCCTAGCAGAAGCATTGGAGCCCGGCTCTGCCTTGTCTCCGGGCTAACAGGCTGCAGCCAAGTCCGGGCCTACTCCAATGGCGTTATTGTCTAGCCAGTGGTGCTCTATGGCATGTGACTGGATTTCATGAAAACAGTCGAAAAAGCCGCCAGATATAGCAAAATGGGCCGACTAGGGGCCCTGTTCCTTCCTCTTCTAGAAGCAGCCATATCTGCCCCCGGCAGCACCAACTTGGCCCACAAGGAACAGCCTAGGGATCAGGCTACTTCAGTCGTCCTCCACCCATTTTCGACTTGCGTACTGCAGACAAGCACATTTACCCCAGGTCTTTCCACTACAAAACCAACATGTCCTCTTTCAAGACTCTTACAGCGGCAGCTGCCATCCAGTTGGATAAGGAGCTTATGTCCACCGGTGCCTTTTCCATCGACCAACTCATGGAATTGGCAGGTTTGGCTGTGGCGCAAGCAATTTACAAAGAATTCCCTCCTTCTGGTGGTTCGAGAATTTCCACCAATTCAAGTTCTACACCTTTAGTCAATCAATTTCCTCCTAATACGCCAAACCAAGTGTTGGTGCTTGTTGGACCAGGCAACAATGGAGGAGACGGCTTGGTTGCAGCACGCCATCTCAAAATCTGGGGCGGATACCACCCTGTGGTGTACTATCCCAAGAAGTCTACTTCGAACCAGCTCTACACCAACTTGTTGAAGCAATTGCACGATTTGGAGATTCCCGAGCTTCGCACATTGGAGGAGGTACAGAATCTCCTCCATTCGCCCCACACGAGCCTCATTATTGATTCACTCTTTGGCTTTTCCTTCCGTCCTCCCATCAGGGACCCCTTCAATGACTTGATCCAAATGTTGGCTTCTGGGTACGGAAAAATTGCCCCCATTGTATCCATTGATATTCCATCGGGATGGGATGTTGAAAACGGTCCCGGAGAGGTCGACATCAATTCTAAAATGCTTGTCAGTTTGACGGCACCCAAGCCCTGTGCTAAGTTCTTCCAAAAAGAAGGCAGGGTCCATTATTTAGGAGGAAGATTCATTAACAACGAAGTTGCAAAGAAGTACAACTTGGAAGAGCTCATTTCTCGCTACCCTGGATCGGATTTGGTGGTTAAATTATAGTATTTGGTAATTTGGTGGTATATAGGACATAAACAGTTAGTAAAAAAACATTACATTAATCAAGTAGGGCCCAAACCAAATTTATCGGAATCGAAACTACAATAAAGTATAATTCATTACGAAAATTCAAAATATATTATCTAGGTATGAAATCTTGGATTTTCTAGGTATTAATTCAATATTATAATGCAATGGTGAATACCAATAAAGTGAAATCAAAGCAACTGATATAATTAAAATGAGTTTAACTTATTAATTTTTGAAAAATTATGATAGCAGTTCAAATCTCCTTATCCAGAGTATCGATTTTTTTGATTTTTGATATGATGAAATGAAATTTGGGATGTTAGCTCGGTACCAAAAAACCCTATAATACATTGAAAATATGTTTAAAGATACTTTGATCTATCTCCAAATCTATTCTGTCTTTCTGGAGTCTTTGGAAGGGCCTTTTGAGGACTTGGATTCATTTTGGGTGTTGTTACCATAGAAACTTTACCTGGGCTAGATGGGGCTTGTAAATTCTTCTTCGGTATAGCTAATGGCTTAGAAGAATCTGATTTCAATGGTCTAGGTGGCATTTCTATCTTGAGGAAAGGTTGAGGTGTCAGCACTGAAGGACTAGTAAGTGCAGATCTAAAGGAATCTGAAGAATCTGAGGGTGAATTGAATGCACTTGTTGTTCTGTGGATTTTAGGCAAATGGTGTGATGATTTTGAAGTTCTGCTGTCACCCGAATCGGACTCCAGAAATACCTTGGAGGAATTTGTAAATTTGATCCCGAGGCCAGGCTTATTCAGTTCTGAGAAATTACTAATACTTCTTTTCCCAGAGAAAGACGTCAGTGTATGCATTTTAGGGGGAGAAGTTTGGAATTGGTGAAAAACAGTGCCCATACTTGTAGTTCTTTTATGCACTGGAATAAACCCTTCACTATTTGGCGTAGGAGTATTGAAACTTGAACAACGCTTGTCCGAATAAGAATGAGCCCTACTTCTGCTCTTGGCACCAGGAGTCATAGAGACAGGGCCATATTTGGAACTGTTATAGTCACTTCCACTGTCCAAGCAGAAACTGAATGGTCTTTGTCTCACATAAGACTTCATGTCGCTTTTGGCATCACTTAAATTGGACGAACGAGTACCCACGGACCACGTACTGGTCTTTGATGCAACTGAGTGCCTATCTTGTGCCTTACTGGAATTAATAGACATCTGTGAACCATGGTGAGCAGAAGTGAAGGAATGAGAAAATCTTTCCAGTGGATGTCTTTGATAGCTTTTGAGGTTTCTGCATTTCCTAACCTGGAGAGGTTGGGTCTTCTGCTTCAGTGGACCTTCTTGTTCAATCACTGGGGTTTTTGGTAATTCTTTATCGGTATTTACTGTCAATGTAGAGATGTGTGAGTTTTTAAAAGGAAGCATGGGCACACTGACAGTTCTGTTGGGTTCCCGAAACCGCTCGATGTCCAAGTCCAAACCAGAAAATAAACTGTCCTTGAAACTGGCGTCGTCTGGAATTGGGCCAATTTCTGGGTCGTTTTGAAGAAGGTCTTCATACTTGAGCTCCTCAAATGCTTGTGGTAATATTTCTGATGAGGCGTTGGACTGAGTCTCGAGTTCTGGATTCAGTTTATCAAGAGAATTCTGTTCTGGATGTGAAATAATGGATGATGCTGCAGAAGAAACCGACTTGGACTCTGAAGAGATAGAATTGTTATCCGAAGTAATGTTTTCGGAGAAAAGACTGTCATCGTCATCATCAATGACAAGATGCTTAGGAATCTGAAAGTCCGGTCCATTGATGTTACCATAAAATCTGTAAATTTCGTCTAGATCAGCACTTCCAAGGCTTGTTTGTGGAGAAGTATCTGTTTGCATTTGATGTGGACTTTCAAGTGCAGTCTGTGCTTGGTTTGATGAAGATTCTTTGGTTCTGGGAAATGCAATGACATGGTCAGAAGGTCTGACTTGGTATGGATGGGGACCACTAGATTCCAGTTCCAACGGCGACAGCGGCCTCACGATAGATTGAGAATCGTTGATAGGAGAGTCTGGAATATTGTCCTGGCCTGTAATATTGAGTCCAATTGGAGACATTAATTCAGTGCTAGCATGACTGGGTGCCATAGGAGACAATAAGGACCGATCTAATTGGCTGGGCGATTTCCACTTGATGTGAGGTGAAGTCTGAGGAGAAAGAGTGGGTCCAATAGATGCCAGCAGCTCCAATACAGGTCTTGGAGGTATAATAAGTGGAGTATTTGACAAAGACAGATGCAGATGTGGTGACTTTTCCAATGACCGATGCAGTTGTGGAGACAGTGATAAAGAACCATTAAGTTGTGGAGTTTGCACTGATTCAAAAGGTGGTGATAATCCAAGAACAGGCGATTTAGACAGAGACTGGGGCGATTCAAGAGCAGTGTGCCTGGAAGTGGAGTGGTCCATTTGTATCCCTCCCATGATTCTGGGCATGTCTGTAGGTTTCGGGACACTAGATGCATTTAAATCGTTCTTCGGAAGTTCCAGAGCACTCTTCATAAGGTTGTGCTTGTGGTCGTAGTTGAAAGGCAATGAAGTAGATGTCAGTTTTTTAAAGGTGATAGAGGAGGAACTGAAATGACTATTGAATTTGGGAACAGTCTCAGGACAATCTTGCGTGCTTTCTGTGGCAACAGACTCTATTGGTGAGAGATCTCCGTAGTTGAATGATTTGTTGGTTGGAGGTGAGTCTGGGTCATTGAGATTGCTCATGATCTTGGGAAGAAAGTGCAAAGAGACTGCCCGAGGAGCTTTTGCAGGGTCTTTTTTGGGCACAGCTGGTCTCTTGGGCACTACAAGAGTGGATTTGGAAGCATTTAAAGCGATCTTTGAGTCCTTTGGTGGAGTAGAAGGAAGTTCTTTATCGGGGGAAGAAATCAGTAGTGACGAAGGAGGGCTGTTCCGTGGAGTTTGGGGAGCTTTGGGGGACGCCAGGTCTATTGAAACCACCTTGTACGAACTTGGTGGAAACACAGGCATGCTGACGACTCGACGGCCGCCCTTGTTGCATCTTCTGAGACGTCCGGCACTGTCGAATACTGGAAGTGCATTGGGGAGGTCCACAAGGTCTAGATTTCCGGGTTTGTAGGAGGAAACGGCGTGGGACATGTCGATATCACCAAGACCAAGGTCTGCAGGGATGGGCCGGGGCCCATCACACAGCGAAAGGCGTTGTTTGGTGGAGTGTTTCATGGGGTTATGGCAAGTGAAATGGGTGCAAAATAAGCAGGGATGCGGCAATGGAGATGGGAAGAGTGGAGTGTTATGATAAGGACATGAGATGAAATTGTGGTGGAGGTCTAAGGAGAACCTGGGGGAAGTGTCTTTGGCTCTGTTTCAGCGTGTTGGTGGGCTGTTTCTGGACTCGGGTCTCGCTAGTGACTGTTTCTCCAGTGCGACTCCAGTAGAAAGAGATGTAGAACTGATGATGGTGCCCGGGTTTCGAAAAGGCAGTGGTATAAGGCACCTGGATGGAGTGGAGGTGTAGGAGGAGGTGATGGGTGGATGGTTTGAAGTTTATTGGGTGGTTTGATGCGTTCTCGAGGACACTTATATGGATCGATCTGATGACAGGTTGGAGGAGGCTGGCCTTCCTGATTTGGGCAGTGCTGGCTAATGCGACCTTGCCGAAGGGCATCGTTGTCAGGAGCGAGAGGCACGACGCATGGAAGGTAGCGAGGCAGAGGTGTCAAGGGGGGACGGGGAGTGTGTGGAGAGATTTGCCGCTCGATTGTGGCTATTCTGGTGGTCTTGGTGAAGGAGGAGAGGAATGGAAATAGACAAGAGTGGTTTTGGGGGGAGGTTCGCGACATTTAGGGAGAACTTTTAGTGAGAACATTTAGTGAGAAGTTGGACACAGCCAGCGAGAACTTCTAGGGACAGCCAGCGGGAACTTTTAGTGGGAGTGCAGCGAGACCACGAGGTGTCTACCGCTACATACATGTATGTCCTAACTGCTGGGTCTGTCAAACAGAGAGTGTGTGTTCAAGTAACGCAAATGGCCTATTCTAATCGGCAGAAACGACTAAATCCACCGCCTTGGCCTGGTAAACGTCAAGATTAGGCAGGGGACGTGGCGTGGTGGGCGTAGTGAGGTAATTTTTCTCTTTCGCACTAGCTCCTATCTACTACGATGAACCTCGAGATGACACTTCTTACCGTAGAATCAGCCTCCAGCTGTTGAAATTGGAGTAGATCAATGGAGCCAACTCAAATGGCACTGCCTGATTTGGTCCTGTTATTTGACGTTGCCAGGCAGTTAGCGTATACCTGTCGCTTCTTGACATTAATGCGCCTATTGTTCCCTGGTGCGGGCTGATTCTTATTATACCGAATGAGAATAGCCAGCAAGGTAGCGAGGACTGATATCGTGGCGCTACCTGGACGACTGAGTAGCCAGCAATAAGGGAATACGGTGGTTCACCGAGAGATAGCGAAAGACAACAATAGCGAGTGACCGGAGATGCCGTATCTAGAGTAGAGACAAAGGAATATAGTAGTAGAGAAAGGGAAAGAACGAATAGTGAGAATAGTGAGAATAGCGAGAATAGCGAGAATAATAAGAAAGGTGTGGGGAGGGTCGGAGAGGAATGCATAGTATGAGATGTGGTAGCAGAGCTGACTTGCTAAGTGTTAGAGTCTTCGTAATGATAATCCACTTTTCTGGTATTCATTCTTAGGTACCCTTGTTCTTATCACTATCTGATACTTGCTAATATTAATTGTAGTGCATACTTTTCCTTCATTCTTCTCATTTAAATTAAAGCTTCTCCAAGTGTGGATTTTAGCAATATTATAACGATAGTTCTTGTGATATTTCCTCCTAATTCATTCTGGTTTCTAGGTTTTCCAGTTGGCTTCGGAATATGCTGAAGGTTTGCCCCCAACTCAAGTTATTCACCCTACTCTTTTCCACTTTACTTAGTGGTCCATAATACCCACCTATCTCTTTTCGAGTTTCTATCAAGAGTGCCCAATTCATGGTTCTGGCTACTCCAGACTCAGACTCAGACTCAGACTCATATGCAAATAGCTAAGTCGCCATCTTTGAACACAATCCTCGTACTTTTTATTTGCATATATTGCTAGTAACTTATCTTTATCAAATGTATAAGTGCGATTTTATAAATTACAACTTTTCATATTGCTACAGTAAAGTGGACAAAAATAGACCCTAGAGTGGACAGAAACGTCGCTGCAGGACTTCTGGACGAACCCTCTATCAGGATATTTACATAAAGGTATCATAAGACCCTTTTTGCTGTCGTTCTTTGTCTACTTTGGTCACTTCCGGGAATCGAGTCCTGATCAATACAGTTCAATTGCATTGATTTAGGCCCTTTTGGAACCACATACTACTCATAAATTGCCCGAAAGACACCTATCACTACTGCACGGCCTATTCAACCCAATTACCTCTTGGTTCGTCAATCAAATAACCAAATATTGGTCCATTTCTTATAACCCCACACTTTCCAGTTGATTCAATTGTTCACAATTGCCAGTCCCCCTCATCCATATCAAAGTCAATTACTCCATAATGTCGATAGAAGTGAAGGAAAAACTATGGAATGGCTCCATTAACCTTAGCATTACCCTAGAGACACTGCAAGGACCGAAAGTCTTCTTATCTCGTTTGAACAGAAACTCATACTTTCCTGTCGAATTCCCCAGCATTATAGCCTATTTTTCCCAATTTGATCCTAATGTATCACATCTCCCACTTTGGTTGGCATATGAGACCGTCCCAATCAAATGGAACTTACCTATAGGTGTTCTTCATGACTATCTTTTTTTACCAACAAGAGAATCCAAAACTACCAATGAGTGGAAATTGACTATCCATTACAATGATTATCCTTCAGATCTTATCATTCCATTCATATATAAGATTCAGCTGAGAATAGACTACAACCGCTCCCTCAAAGAAGTTATGGTTAACCAATTGAAACAGTCAAGCTTTGTGGTCAACGGTAATTCCAAGATAATTATGAATCTAAGCGAATCCGACTCAAAAACTCTTTGGATTTCTATTTTTACCCACAACCTCTACGACTATGACAGAATTAATGAAAAGATCAATCCACTCAATAAACACCAAAGAGTTCCCGTGAAGATATATGTATGTGGCTCAACAGATGTGATACAAGCTCCAATCAGCCCCAAAACAGATTCAGGTGAAGTTTGCACACTTGGAATGGTGCTATCAAAGGCGTTGCCGAATTTATTTGCCAACGAGACCTTTGCAAGCCCATACATCCAAGGAATAAACTTCAAGGGGTTGATACATAACGAGGAATCGTCAATATTGGAGCTATGGAAAGTTTTCAAGCATCTTGACAATTATTTGTATATAATAGTAATTGTTTAAGCAGTATGCATGTGCCTATGACTATAAGAAATAAACTACTACTATGCAAAGGTTTTTCAGTTTCTGGTCTTGCATTTTAAGACTCAATTCTATTGACGTCTATACATTATTCAATTATTGGCTAATTCCCTATCCAATAGGAAACTACTCTTGGGGAACATCGAAAACGGCCTGTAGCCAATTTCTGTACATCTTGATTTGCTTCTTACGGTTGACCAACAATCTTCTGTCGGTGGCTATCTTGCCTTCGATGAAACCACCCTTTTCACAGAATATTTCTCTCAATTCTTCTTCTGTGAAAAAATACACTCTGGTTCCATCTCCTCTAATATAGAAGTTGTCATCCAACAATCTTCCCTTCTTGAATCTGACCTGGGCCAAATCGTATCTACCATAGTCTCTGAACAAGATTTTTCCTCCGGGCTTCATCACCTTCTTGAGGTTCTGGATGGCCTGCTCCCACTGGTTGGGGTTGAGGGCCAGGAAAATGAAGATCATGATAACTATGTCCACCGAATTGGGCTCCATATTCTCAGGAATTTGGCCCTCTGGGTTTGCCAAGTCCCACACGGAAGAATAGGCCATTCCCTTCTCGTGGTTGGGCTGGAAGTCCTCGTTCGCCTTGACCAAATCAACGGCCACTTGCAGATAGTCACATCCGAAGATCTTCAAGTTTGGGTTCTTATTTTGACTCAAAACCGGGTAGAATGTGTTTCCTGCTCCACATCCCACCTCCAATATCGTGCAAGGCTTGTTGTAGTCGGCTCCAGTGACCTCATACAACATGGGGAACTCGATCTGAAGCCATTTTCTGTCTTTAAAGAAGTTTTCTCGGTTGTTTTTGTAGAAGATATCCCAAAATTTGGCGGGATTGGCATTGTACATCTTCTTGTCGAAGTCCTTGACCGGATGGTCGTACTGCTTGGCAATTAACTCCTTTGCTTCACTGATCTGCTCTTCTCCCCATTCCACATGGTCCCAAGCATTATGGTTGAAAACATCCTCTTCCTTCTCTAAGAATCTCTGGCCAAAGGTAAAGGGAGAATCCTTACCAATTCTAGTGTCAGTGGTGTCTCTATTATCTTTAATTCTGTCCTCCAAGGCCGGCTTTGATACCGGTTGTGGAGAAGACATTTGATAGTTGAATAAATTTTTCGATGAGCATCGAGAAGATAAGTGATTCTGATATAATAGCGTGGATGGAAATCTAGAGGAGATCTCTAAAGGAAAGTGGAGGATGAAATGATGGAGACAGACGTGGAGAGCATTTGGAAGAATCTGTATTTGGAAGAATTTCTGCTTTGTTACCTAATTTTATAGTATCTATTGAGTTTTTTGTTTAGTATCAAGATGGAGTTCTGGCCATAATTAGCGGTATTTCAGGAAGGGGCCGAAAAATCAGATGAAACAGTTGACAAGTGAGTATTCTGGCCTCAACGAGACCAGATTCTGGGTATAATTCATCCAATAAGCATGTAATAGAATTAATTACACGATTAATTAAGTGTATCACCTACAGAAATTAGAAACAGCTACCCTTTCAATACCAGTTGAATTTTCTTACGGCCCCACAAGCTCTATTTCTTCTCTTTTTCTTAATTATTACCGTAGGTATCCTTGGATATTATTTATTTGTGCTCTCAGAGATGTCGATGCGTTCTATATAATTTCTGAAATGATACATTAAGCTATGACTATAAAGCCAATAAACTCAAAAAAAAGTAACCTAGCTCTGATTCCCGATTACTATTATGTTTCTGTAGCCACACTTGGGGAATATGTGGAGAATAAAGAAGTGCCAAATAAGCAGACTATGCTGTTATTTTAGACTCTGTCCATGAAATGCTGCTCTCCATCCAATTCTTGCAATCTAGAAGCAGCCTGTTCACTGGTCAAGTCTCTTTGGGCCTCTCCCAACATCTCGAAACCAACACAGAACTTCTTGACAGTAGCAGAACGTAACAAGGGTGGGTAGAAGTGCATGTGGAACCAACTGACATGCTTCTCTTCGTCAGTACAGTGGAATGGGGCCTGGTGAATACCCATGGAGTAGGGGAAGAAAGTGGAGAACAAGTTATCGTATTTAGTCGTCAATTTCTTGAGGATTTCTGCCAAATCACGCTTGTGCTTGTCGTTGAAGTCTTGAGTGGAATGCAAGTGCTCTTTGGATATCAACAAGGTTTCAAATGGCCACAATGCCCAGTATGGAACCACAACGATAAATGAGTCGTTTTCCAAAACGAGTCTTTCTCTCTCTTGAAGCTCCAACTTGACGTAATCTCCCAACATGTGAGTCTGGTTTTCTCTGTAGTACTTGCTCATGTTATTCAACTCCTCCTGGACTTCTGTTGGAACCATGTCTAAGCACCAGGCTTGACCATGAGGATGGGGATTGGAACATCCCATCGCATTGCCTTTATTCTCGAAGATTTGAAGGTACTTGAAAGGCGAACCCTGCAACGACTCGTTGTACAAGTTGCTGTACAACTCCTGCCACGTATCCACCACGGTAGTGAGCTGTTCCACCGACATCAAGGGCAAGGTGAGGTTGTGAGTGGGACTGAAGCAAATAACGAAACACTTGCCCTTGACACCCTGGGTCTTGAGCAACTTGCTCTTGAGCAGGCCCGGCTTGTCCTGGTTCACATACTCGGGCTGTTCAAGCTTCACGGCAGGATAGTCGTTGGTAAAGATGTAGGTGGAGTTGTACTTGGGGTTTATGTCTCCAGTAGCTCTGATATTTCCAGGACACAAGTAGCACTTGGGGTCGTAGGTGGGCAAGTTCATCTTCTTGATCTCTTCTCTGGCTCCTTGCCAAGGTCTCTTGGCTCTGTGAGGCGAGCAGAGGATGTAGGTGTTCGACAACGGGTTGTACCGGCGATGGGAGTGGTTGGTAAAGTCGAATTCCTGAGTCATAGCGGAGTACTTTGAGGGAGCAGGAAGTTTGGTTATACCTTTGGTAGGTGTAGATGTATCTTTAGCAGCAGAAGCGTTAGGCTTGGTGGGTTCTTCACTAGAAACTGAGTCTTTAGACGGGGAAGACGGCTGGATCGTGATCGGGTTGAGTAGGTAATCCACACGGTTGACTCTCATTTCTGTAGGAGATAGGTGGGTATTTATAAGGAGGCCGGGAAAACACCAAAAGATAGGATATATAACGGCTCAAGATTGAGTAAAGGAGTTTTTTCTAAAATCAGCCCTATGAATTTCAAACATTGCCCAAAACCACTACAACGTTGCATTTCTGCACGCGTGATGTATGCCTAATCGAGATGCATAACGTGTTTCTACCGCACTGCCTGAGCCCCGCCTCGGAAGCAGGGGTGGAACAACTGTTGCTCTCCCCACATTAATAATCCGAAATGCAGACATTTTCATGCAGACACTTTTGTTTTCCCATGATTTATTACACTTTTCTCCGCTTCGGAATGTTGAATATAGAAATAGCATAACCCAAGCTGCCTTCAAAGTCCAACAATACCAGAAAATATTCGGCCGTATGCATTGTAACGTTGCCTTCTTGGTCTAGAACTCGAATAGTGTCCATTTCACAAGACTATTGGTCATGTAACGTACCATTTTTGACCCAACACTTCCGAACAATAGTAAAATACCTAAAAATACCTTAAATTAGCCCTACTTTTAAATTACAACGTTGCATTTCCCCAACCCCATGTGCTTCCCTGACGTATTTGCGCATATTGGTGCATATTGCAACGTTGTAGTCCTTTTCGTATCCCTCCAAAAATCAATCAATTCGAATTTCCGCCATTTTTGATTTACTCCACCTCTCATAAATATTCAAAAATTCAAAACTTAAAGTAAATTGTGGAGAAAATGTTGTCAAAATCATCAAAAATATGCTATTAAACCTCTCCAACTTTAGGTGACAACAATTTCCAAAGCTATTTTCCACATTTGCTTCTCAATATTGTATATTTCCTGGTTTGATATCTGAAGAAACGTTTACCAAACAAATTATAAAGAGAAGGAGATCCCATTTCTGATTTTTTTTATTTTAGTACAGAAATAGAGACTTCGATGGCCAAATCACCTTTCCCTTACTTATGTCTTTACTACTGTGATCTAAAGGTAAATCTATATTTGTGAACTCCACGAGTGGCTATACAGAAAGAACAGATTCGAATAGGCACTTATTGATATATCAGAAGTCTCAGTATGACTGGTCCTTCAACACTTCGACTGGAACCAGGTCGACTGAAGTTCTATGATCTTTGAACTTTCTAGAATTCTTCTATTTGATTATGAGGACTAATCACAATAGTATTTTCTCTAAACTTTCCACTTCATCGATCCACTTTTGAAAAGGTGCTAAGAAATCTAGGCAATTGGGTATTAGTTCCACATATCCAGCATGAGCGGCAATTCCTTGGCTTTTAATGATCTCGAATTGTTCCTGAATCTTTCCAAAGAGGACTTTCTATCCAAAAAGCGTTGTAGAGTAATGGACCAATTTCTAAGCGGAACAGCAGTGTTTGTGTTGATGGAACAGAAAATGGCGCCTTATGCTAAGGCGATGGCTAGAGAACGTAGATAAGTGTGGTGAAATGAGGAAACTCAAAGAATGTGAAGAACTCTCTCGTACTCCACTTTCCAAATTTGTAGGTACCAACCTGATCGAATGTTGGGATTAGCTTGATGCTCTAGATGGAGTTGTGTGAATGAATATTTCCATCAGCAAAACGGTATTCAAGCCTCTGATTCTTGAGGTAAATTCTGGCCAAAATTGGAACCCGTTTGATGGGCCGACGAAGGGCCCTTCAGGCTCCGAGCCTCGCTTTCAAGTATTCCAAACATCACACCAGAGCAGCAAGCTCGGCCACCTTGGCATCCAACAAGTGGCTCTTGATGGGCATATCGAGGGAGTAGAAAGGATCCTTCATCACGTAATCGGAGTAGAGCATGTACAATTGGCGAAACACTTCGTTAGCAAGTTCATACTGTTTCTGGAGCTCTCCTTTGCTGGGGTGTGGGATTTCGCTGGCCGAATGGAGATGGGCGTCAGCTGGTGGTGGAGTGTGTACGGCGGCGTTGGGAGACGACACGATGATGAACTTGATACCGGTCAAACTCTGGAACACGTATAGATTGAACATGTCGGTCTCTATACTGCGCAATCCCGTCTTATTGCAGTTGGAATTGAGCACTTTCCCCGTAGAAATCAACAGGGCATTTCCACCTGCTGCGTATTCGCCCGTTTCGCCCAAATTGGCCCCGTCTTTGCCCCTAATCGTTGGAGTTAGTCTTGAAGCAATGGCATGAACTCCATGGAGTGTACCGGCCAAAACAAGGTAATCGTTGGCACTAAGCCGGTGAAGTTTTGGATTGAGGTTGTTCTGGTAGATGAGGCCACCGGCCTTGTTGAGAATGTACACAGAGTATAGCTTCATGGCGGTAAATGTTGAATTTAGAGAAGAACAAACAGATCAGGTATACTAGGACGTGCGCCTACCAATATACTTCTGGAGTGCCCAAAAAAGAGCTTCCCCACCAGGAGTCGAACCTGGAATCTTCTGGTTTCCTAGAAGTGGTTACTTAATCGTAGCCAGACGCCTTGACCATTGGGCCATGAGGAACGAAGCTTATAGTGGTGTGGTCTTGTGGAGATCATATGGTCCAGTATGAATGATTTGATATTAAGGGTATTGGCCTAGTAGAATACGATATAAGTTAAGCAATGTGTATGTTCTGTTCTTTTCCTTATTAGCTTATTGTCTTACATACTTGGATTTTTCGGTTATACTTGTGTGCTTTCTTCTATCAGTTGACACTCGGTCTGTAATTAGGGTATATGAAGGTTCCACATTGTGTTGATATCTATAACATATATTATCTGTAGCGTCTTTTGGTTAGAACTTGAAGCTGTATCTGCCATATTTGTATCTTTTGTATCTTTTGCCGATTTAATAATTGTATATTGTCTTTTGTGTTGATAGTAGACTTTGGTAGATCGATTGTGATGGAAGGCTTAGAATACTCGATAGATAAGGTTTGAGTCCATAATTTTAATATCTTGAATGGTGGACACAATTCACCTTAATTCAATAGATGTCTTTATCAACTGCCTTTAACTGCGCCATTATTGAGTATAATTGATGATAATTTTTCTTCTTAAACCCATTATTTCGCAAGTCCTTCAAAGTGGTACTTATTTTTCAACTTTACGCTTATTTAATTAGCTAATTTTCTAAAAGATTATGCATATATTCCCAAAATTTCATAATGAAAGATACTCAAGTGCTTCTTCCTTTACTCTTTTTCAAACTCTACTATGCCATGTACACTTAATTTTATGCATTCACTATTTACTAATTGGTCTCGAATTTCAACTCAGATCTGGCTCCATAAACTTCACCCTTCTTCAAAATGACCTGTTGACTCCAGTTCTCCTTATTAATTGCATCCACGAAACGAGCTGGTTCAATGCAGAAACCACTTCTCGATCCAAAACCTTCGGTGTTGGTGTATTCACCGGTGTAGAATTGGAAGGATGGCTCAGTAGAACTTATCGTCATCTTGACAGGTGTGTCAGGATGAGCAACCATCACAATGTTCTTGAGTTCCTGGTTTCTGGTGTCAATTGAACTGGCATCTTTGTCGACAACGAAATTGTTGTCGTAAGAAACGTCTTTGGTGACTTCAAATTGTTCATTTGCCTTAATTGGAGTCTGCACAATCTTTCCGGTTGGAATCTTCAGTTCGGGGTCCACTTCCAAGATCTGGTTGCTGGCAAACTTAAGAAGATGTCCTTCGATAGTTGGCTTTCCAGAAAGATTGAAATAGGTGTGGTTGGTGAGGTTAACAATAGTAGCATCGACATCGCCAGGAAGTAATGATGCTTCGTATTCAACTGCAAGTCTGTCTTTGAAGATCTTGTACTTCACGTAGACGTCAACATCTCCTGGGAAACCGTCAGTGTTGTTGGCATCTCTGAGACAGAAGTCAACAGAAACCACATCGTCCTTTTGCTTCACGATGGGGCCAAAGAAATGGAGCTTGTCATATCCATTGAACCCTCCGTGCAAGGTGTTTGGTGCTTCGTTTTGAGACAGCTGGTAGGCCTT
This sequence comes from Suhomyces coccinellae, assembly GCA_030565345.1. Taxonomy (NCBI): domain Eukaryota; kingdom Fungi; phylum Ascomycota; class Pichiomycetes; order Serinales; family Debaryomycetaceae; genus Suhomyces; species Suhomyces coccinellae. The sequence continues at coordinate 24,580 of JAJMBP010000058.1, forward strand.
TCCATTAATACTGAACTTACCGTTGGCAATCCTATTGGCGTATCTGCCCACGGTAGTTCCGAAAAATGGGTTTGATTTCAACTTATAGTTTTCTGGGTTGGCGTAACTGTTCACCAACGAAGAGCCATTGAATACAATGTCCTGGATAATCGCACCGTGGTTAAGCAAAGAGACAGACAAGTCTCCGTTCTTGATCTGGTGTACTCTATTTTCGTAAGAGTCCAGCACAAGCTTCCAGGAATAGTTGTCGTTATTGAATCCGAAGGGGTTTTCGGTGGTCCATTTCCACAAATCATTGCAGGCGTCTTCGACTCCAAGCTCTGCTTTCCAACCCAACTCGGAATTAGCTCTAGTGGGAACTGCTGTCAAGTCAAGCACGTCACCTGCTCTTCTTCCCACGACTTCATAAGGCAATTCTCTGCCCACAGCCTTGCAAAAAGCATGGTAGACATCGAAAACGGTAGAACCCTTTCCGGTTCCCAAGTTCCACTCACGGTAAAGACCGTTAGAGGACTTCTTCAAATAGTTCAAGGCAGAAATATGGCCCTTTGCCAAATCCACAACATGGATGTAGTCTCTGATCGGGGTTCCGTCGTGACTGTTGTAGTCGCTTCCAAACACCGACAACTTCTCTCTTCTGCCGATCGCCACCTGGGCTAAGTAGGGCAACAAGTTGTTAGGAATACCCAATGGGTCCTCTCCAATGAGGCCAGATGGGTGGGCTCCGATGGGGTTGAAGTAACGCAAAATGGCCACGGTCCATTCATTGTCACTGGTGTGAAGATCTTCCATGATCTGTTCGATGATTCTCTTAGTTTGTCCGTATGGGTTGGTTGGCTGAGTAGGACAGTGTTCTGGAATTGGAATCATCAGGTTGTCACCAAATCTGGTGACATCTCCGTAAACAGTAGCTGAGCTGCTGAAAACGATCGTCTTGACGCTGAATTCCTTCATGACCTTCAACAAGTTGATGGTTCCACCCACGTTGTTCTCGTAGTAGTCCAATGGGATCTTGCCCGACTCACCGACCGCCTTCAACGCGGCAAAGTGGATGACTCCCGACACCTTGTAGGAGCGGAACACCTCGGCAAGCTGGTCGTGGTCCCTGAGGTCCACGTTGAAGAAGGGAACCGGCTGTTTCACGATGTACTCGATTCTGGCGACGGCATCGTAGGATGAATTGCTCAAGTTGTCGACAATAACAACCTTGTAGCCGTTGTTGATCAACTCGATAACGGTATGGGAGCCGATGTATCCAGCACCACCAGTAACAACAATATATTCTGACATTATTGGGGTGTATAGAAGAGTAGAAGAGGTGATTTTTATAACCCGAGATTGGTCCTGCTCACGCCAAATTCCAATGCAACGTTGCATCGAAAAACGGCCCATGACAAAATGCAGGGCAGGTGCAGCCCTAAAGAATTTTGCATGAAATTATGCGGAGTCCAAAAAAGACTGGGGAAAACAGACGGGAAGTGTGGATAGGGTTAGGAACTCGATTTACCAACACCCACGTTTCAACAAATCCCATAATTCCGGACGTATATGACCATGTATTGCGTGACCTAACCGGGACCTGGGCAGCAACAATAAGGAGGTTGAAGTTTGGACTGGCGGGAGGTTTTCTTTTTTTGGTTGTTTTACCGTGTTTGTAAACGGGTTTAGCCCCACATGTCTGATTGTTCATGCAGACATTTTTCATGCACGTTTCAGGGAGCGTGTACAGAAATATTTTCTGGAAAGAATAGGAAAATAACGGCAAGCCACGAATGCAACGTTTCATTGCCCTCCGTCGTCCCCGGACAATCTTTGCCCAAAACATCTCCAGATGCGATTCCTGGGTGTACCTTGATATTTCCTTCGCTTTTTCATCTTCATATATAACTTTAGACCACACGACTTGTTTCCCCAGTTTCTTCAGCTCGTCCACGTGTCTAGAAGAAGATGATTCCCACTCGTCATGATCTCAGCTTCTACGCTGACCCCAAAGCAAACGAGACTCGTTACTCGTCCTTGCAGAAGGCATTCACTACTCGCTTCAACACCAAGCCCGACTTCTTTGCCCGGTCTCCCGGAAGAGTCAACTTGATCGGTGACCACATCGACTACAACTTCTTTTCGGTATTGCCAATGGCCATCGATGTCGACGTAGTCGCTGCTGTGTCGTCCGATGCCGGATCCAACCAGATCATCATAGCTAATACCAATGCAGAATTCAAAGAAACCCAGATCCCGCTTCCTGCCGATGGAAGCGTGATCGAAATAAACCACGACCTGTTCAGCTGGGCTAACTACTTCATGTGTGGATTTATAGTTGCCCACAAGTACATCTTGGAAAAGTACCCGGAGCTCGTTGATGGCGGAAAGAAGCCCTTGAAGGGCGCAAATCTCGTTTTTGACGGAAGAGTCCCTACCGGTGGTGGATTGTCGTCGTCTGCGGCGTTCTGTGTGACGTCAACCTTAGCTATCTTGAAAGCGAATGGAGTTAAGGAAATCTCCAAGAAGGACTTGACCAAAATCACAATTGTCACAGAGCATTACATTGGCGTCAATACGGGTGGCATGGACCAATGTGCCTCCATTTTTGGCGAGCAGTCTAAAGCCTTGTTGATCCAATTCAAGCCCGAGTTGGCCGCTACACCTTTCCAATTTCCCAAGATCGAGGATGATGAGATCGTATTTCTCATTTCCAACAGTTTGCTTGTGTCCAACAAGCACGAAACAGCCCCTATCCACTACAACTTGCGTGTTGTGGAAATGGGAATTGCGTCAGACTATATGGCTAAGAAATTGGGCTTGCCAGAGCTTCCCAAAGACTCCAACATTGGTTCTGGAAGTTTAAGGGGATTGTTGGATGTCTATTTTGACAGTCAGGGCCATCCTAAATGGAACGGAAAGGACATCGAGCTTGGACTCGAGAGATTGAAGACCATGCTGGCCCTTACAGAAGAAGTGTTTTCTCAATCGCAAAAGAATGGGTTCTCGTCGCAAGAAGCTGCCCAAGCTTTGGGCTTAACCGAGGAACAATTCCAAGACACCTATTTGAGCAAGGTGCCTGTCAAATTCGACCGCTTAAAGTTGTACCAGAGAGCAAAACACGTGTTCGAAGAGTCCTCCAAGGTATTGCAATGTTTGGACTTGTTGAAGAATTTTTCGGGCCAGCCCGGAGAATTCCTTACATCTTTCGGGGAAATCATGAACAAGTCCCAGGAGTCACTCGATGTTTTGCACAATTCGTCCAACGCAACCCTCAACAGAATGTGCCAGATTGCCTTAGCTAACGGTTCGTACGGTTCCAGAGTTACTGGAGCGGGCTGGGGTGGCTCGATTGTGCACCTTACCACAGCCAAGAAAGTAGAGCATTTGAAATCGGCATTGGCCGAAGAGTACTACAAGCGAGACTTCCCTGGAATTTCCGAGGATGACTTATCGGAGGCTATTGTTATCAGCCGGCCCTCTTTGGGCAGTTGCGTGGTGGAATTAGTGTGAGTCTATAGAAAATACCACAAGGATCCGAACGTTGTAGCTTCACTGGCTCGACTCTGCCTTATCAGACACATCAGCATGGACACTAAAGTCCGCAGACCTGCGGCCTGTAGATTCGCCAGAATAACCTGGGGAGAAGATCAGGCAGATCACACGACGTCCGAGCCGATTTCAAGAGCATGCCATGGAGCGTGAACCTGTGAAATGGCCATGGTCTCCAATTTCATCAACAGGCCGGGTTCCAGCGTCATGAGCAGCCGAGCACTCCAATTTCATGAGCAGGCCATGGATATCACAGGAACGACCCATGGATATCACAGGAACGGCCCATGGCTATCACAAGAACTGCCCACTGCCCGTGAATGCTAATCACATGAACGGGCATGGAGCACTGAGCATTTGTGATCCCGGGGTATGACTCGAGTCCGTTCTACACTTGAGATGTGGGCACCTTCCGCGAGTGAAAAATACCACCTCCGCATAATTGAGAGAGCAATTATGGCAATTCTTCTCGATTTCCCTTGGCTCGCCCTACTGCCAACCCTCCTCTGGCTCCGCCTGCCCCCTAGTGCAACCGCATGGCCGCCCAACGGCCGTAGACCCAGCCTTGATCCGAGGCTGATAAGATCTGACACCACCTGCGAACACAACAATATGAAACCACCGCCGCGCAAGGCCTTCGTTAGCTACTGCCCAGTGGGAGCAGAATGGGCCACATTGCGGCGGGAGGAGGCCGGATTTCTAGCTCCGACGGCGGCGATCAGGCGACTCTGGCCCCAATCATGAGATTCTGGCACCATAGCGTGGCGGCCACGTGACCGCCACCCGAGTTTTCCCGGATCAGCCCATGCCCGGCTCCCCTGCCATAGGCTGGCCCGCCAAAACAGCCCATTCGACCCTCTGTTTTCGCCGGAACATGCCAGTCCCGCCGTTTTGGCCGGACGCTGGGCACATTCCTCGCAACCCGTACCATGCCACTTTTGCTTCGGACTTTGCCTCTGGTATATAGACCCTGGCGGTGCCGGCAAAAACCCTAGATTCCCCGAATTCATTATGTCCTCCAACTACAGTCTCGAAGGCATCCGTATCAACGGCCTTCGCTTTTGCCGCAAGATCGGGGCCGGCACCTATGGCCTTATCTATCTGGTTCAAGATAATTGCGGAAATCAATATGCTGCGAAAATGGTTCTCAAGTACAACCTTTCTTCCAGCGTCAGCGAGAACAAAAAGCACATAGAACAGACATTGTACCGCTACTTTGCCGAAACGGCCGACCACTCCATCGAAGAGCTCGATTTGGACCAGGTGGCCCGCGATGGCGTCCACTGTCCCTTCCTCAAGGAGATCGCCTTGCAGCTCCGTGTCCACCGCCACCCCAACGTCATGACCATCCACAAGGTGCTCTCCTTGGACGACTTGGCCATCATGACCATCATGGACTACACCGAGCAGGGCGACTTGTTCACCAACATCATCGACAAGCAGATCTTCCAGGAGGCCGAGCCCGACCGTCAACAACTTCTCATGAAGAACGCCATGCTCCAGTTGGTCGAGGCCATCCTGTACCTCCGTGAAAACAACATCTACCACTGTGACTTGAAGCCGGAAAACATCATGGTGCGCTACAACCCGGACTACGTGCGGCCGGCAGCCACCCGCAATATGCCCGTGGTCGACCGCAAAGAGCTCCTCTTGGTGCTTATCGACTTCGGCCTCGCCATGGAAGACGACTTGATTTGCTGCAACGCCTGCCGCGGATCCTCTTTCTACATGGCGCCCGAACGTGTGGTCAACTACAACACCAACGACCAGATCCACAACATGATCAACTTGCACCAGTACGTTGAGCTCCCCTCCACCGCCAAGACCAGCCTGCTCTACTTCCCCACATTGGCCGGCGACATTTGGTCCCTTGGCGTCCTCTTCATCAACATCACCTGCCTGCGCAACCCTTGGCCCATTGCATCCATCGTGGACCGCCCCAACGTGCAGAACGACGTGTTCAAGAACTACATCTTCCGCAACCGCGACGTGTTACGCACCATCCTTCCAATCTCCACTGCATTTAACCGTCTCTTGGACCGTGTGTTCCAGTTGAGCCCCAACGACCGCATCCCATTGCGTGTGCTTTATGAGCAGATCGCGACCATCGACTTGTTCCACGACTCGGCCACCGCTTCTGGCACCACCACCCCTGATGCCGCCGGTGCTACAAACTACAAGACCGCTGCCGTCACCGTGTCGGACGACTCTGTGCCCCGGACATTTCCTGGGTTTCAGACGCCGGAATCTCTTTCTGTGGACCAAGAAGCCCTTGCGGTGGTTTCCCACCCGGCGTCAAAACTTCGACCCTCACCCAGGCCCATAGCAGAGATGAAGATCCACACAGCCACCTTGCCAAGCATGGCCGCAAAATCCACCCCAACCACTCACACCTCCACAGATGCACAGGCACAAGCCCAGGCAGGCAAGTTCCACACGCAACTCTTCACGCCTCCCGAAACAGAGGTCCACCTTGCAGACGAGAAGCCTGGCCACCTGCACTCCCACCACCATCACCACCACCACCATCATCACAACCATCACAACCACGGCTACTTTCACAGCAAAAGCCACTTTTATCCAGCACACACGCTCCAGACACCCTGCAACAGCGAGGTGTCGTTGTATGAATAGAATACCGTTTGCGGCATAGACCAAGGCTTTGAAACATTGAGCATTATTGACATCGAGCATTGAGCTTTTGCATCAAACATTGGAAATTGAAATACATAGAACATTCAGGCATTGAAGATGAAGCTTTTGCATTCAGTCTTTCAAGCATCATCCACGACCACGACTCTTACGAATTACGCATTAGGACAGAATACAGATACTAATACAGGCATATACCGTCAGGTAAAGCAATAGCAACAATGTAGAGGAGGAAAGGCGCGCAAGGGCCGCTACTGCACGGCTAGTGGGCGCATTGTGCGTATTTTGCATCTTGGTGCGTCATGTCCGGGTAACTTCCGTTTTGGGGAGACGTGTGCAGGCTCATGCATGGCTTATTCCAGCGCCATGCACCTGTTCCATGCACCATGCACCTGGCCCTTCAGACCCTCTTCGCGTCGCTATGACACATTGCCCCTCTTCCTACACCAGTGAAAAGTATCTTTTATTGAAGTATAACCAGAGATTAAAAGAATTGAAACGGTCTTGGACCTCGTAAATAGGTGGCATCATATCGTTTAAGCTGCTTGCTTCTCCTCATCGGTAGAAGAGTGCATCAATTCGTTGGCGTTGTCGCCTTCGGCATGTTGAACGTCCATCTTGCGGATCAAGTCGGCGTCGGACAACACTGGAACCTTTGGCTCCCAAGACGAAGATCTCCAGGCTGGAATACCCTCGTCCCACATTTGTCCGATCTCTTCCAAACGCTTACCCTTGGTCTCGGGGAATCCGAAGAACACGTGCAAGCCCATGACACAACAGCAGACAGCGTAGATGATGTAGGTCTTCCACGAGATGTTCTTGAAGGACGAAGGAGTGTACATGGCAATGGCGAAGTTAAGGAGCCAGTTGGCACAGGTGGAAACGGCAGCACCTCTTTGTCTGGAGGCAGAGTCACCCCAGATTTCAGCACAGTAGACCCAGATACCGACACCCCAAGTCATGGCGAAGGAAACGACGAACAAGTAGCAACAGGCGATGACACCCTTGGCGGCAGACTTGTGGCTGTCGGGGATCTTGATGGTGACAGTGTCGTTACCCAAGTTATCGTTTGGTCCAAGAGGCTCAGAGTAGGTGGCCAAAATACCGGCAACACCAAACTGGAAGGCCATCATCATGGCGGCACCAATCATCAACATCTTTCTTCTACCGATCTTGTCCATCAAGTAGAAGGCAGGGATGGTCATGACAGTGTTCAAGATGTACTGAATGGAAGAGGCAACCAAGTTACTGTTTCCAGAGTAGCCAGCCATTTGGAAAATGTAGACGATGTAGTACATCATAACGTTCATACCAGTCAATTGTTGCCAGATTTGAGCGAAGACAGCGGTGAAAGTTCTGTAGATGTACTTCTTGGTGAACAAGTCGAAGTAGGTGAAAGACTTAAGGTTCTCTTCGACCAAAATTTGGTCCTTAATTTCGGAGATTTCAATCAAGACATCGGGGTTTTCTCTGTCTCCCTTGGCTTGGATTTGAGCAACAATAAGTTCGGCCTCATCCCACAAGCCTTGCTTGGCCAACCATCTAGGAGATTCAGGGATGAAGAAACAACCGATGAACAAAATCAAACCTGGAACGATTTGAATACCCCAGGCAACTCTGAAAGAAGCAACACCGTTGATCTTACCCAAACCGTAAGAAATGTAGAACATGATCAAGATACCCAAGGTAACACAGAACTGGAAGAGACATCCAATCAAACCTCTAATCTTTCTTGGAGCCAATTCAGATCCGTACACTGGGGCAACCGAGGTACCGAAACCAACACCGAAACCAGAGATGATACGTCCGATCATCAACTGGGCTCTGTTTTGAGCAGAGGATTGAACAGCAGCACCGACCATCCAGAGGAAGGAACACAAGAGCAAAGAGGCTCTTCTTCCGAAAGGCTCGGAGACCATAGAGGAGAGAATGGAACCAAAGACGGAACCCAAGGCCATACACGAGGTGATGAAACCTTGAATGACGGAGGAAGGATGGTCGAAGTAATTGGTGTAGTGATCAAGACCGACGAAGGCAGACATCGACGAGATATCGAAACCAAACATCATACCCGAGATACAAGAAATCAGGGCAATGATGTAAACATTATGAATGTTTGGCGTCGCGTCCAACGCATTCTTGATCTTCATGGCGGGGCCAACAAGTTTTTCTTCGTAACCCATGTTGAATTATTAAATATTAGTGTTGTATGGAATGAAGAGAAGAATATAGAGAGAGAAATGGGGGTTCTTATATAGCTCTGGAACCAAGAGATGTAGGGAGAGTATTTTGCACCTTGTTAATCCATTTGGGTCCAAATCAGCCATGCGGCATATTTTGGCTGCCGATATTTTGTGCATTTTTATTTATTTTTTATGCACCTCGATGCATCACTAGGTTTTTGAACTCGAACCCCAGACTGCCCCCCACTTTCCTCACAAATTCCCCCAATTTTGCGTGATCACCTACATATAGTTCCCGAATCTCAAGTGTCGCTTAGTGTCACATGTAGAGGGCTTGTGTGAATGTGGAGAAATGTTCCGACCAATTTGGTGACTGCAGCCCTCAGGTGGGGCAGACAAAAACCATCCCACTCACAAAAGTATATTCATGCAAATGCTAATCCTCAATCCGATTGCAAATCTCCTATCCAACCCCTGTACATCCTTTTTTGCTGTAGCTGGAAGTGTGCTTCATGCCTACTGCAGCGTTTGTTACTGGTTCCTATCCAGAGTTGGATTTGTGGTGGTGCAAGTTTGCATTCTGGTGGTACGGAAAATTTTTCCTTGCCCCAATTTTTTAGGTTGTGGCACAAAGTTCTCCCATTAAAATTTCACCGACTAACCACCTCACCGGAATTTCTGGCAGCAGAACACTGGATAATCCACAGCACATGTGATGTACTCGAGTAGCATTGCCGCATTCACTCCCGGAACTCGGTTTGTTTTCTAGCTCGCTAGCTCGCTATTGAGCTCTAGTGCCTTATGCACCAGGAAGATACACGAGCGTGGCTCAGACCTCGGTATTCAAAATGGTTATACATGGAGAAAGGCATTACCGTGCCGTTTGAAGGAACAGTGCACCGAACAAATAAATCCGAAACAAATTATGCATAGTCAAGGGCATCTTGCCAACCCCGCCAGGAGCTTGCGTGGGCTCCTACTAGGTCAGAAGGAGTTTCTGTGGGACCATGGCTGTAGGTGAAAGCACGAGCTTTCTCCATCACCAAACGATGCCCACCTTAGCCAATAGCCTAACATGACGTGGAGCAAGGTTTCGGTTTCGTTTTCGGTCGCTTAGCATGGACGTTTTTATTTCCAGATTCTGGTTTCGGATAAATCTAGATCCTCCGGCAAGGATGGCGCGTCTGCAGACACAGTGCACAAAACAAAATATTTTTGCTGTCCCCACATCGCCACGGATAAATTCTTGTCCTGCGCAAACCCAACGGAATCCCCGGAAGCAACCTTCCCCAGTCCTTGCGGTGCAACCCGACCCTTTAGTTCTCTTCTATGGCGATTCGAACCCTAAATCTGCTCCTCCTTCGCCTGGGTTTGTTCCCAGGCACGGCAAACCCAAGTGTTGGCTTTGTTCTAGTATCAGCACACCCACCTGCTTTGGGAATATCAGGCTACAACTTATTACGTCAGATGACTTCACTACACTTCATGCACCCCCGACCCGCGTCATGTGGTTCCTGAATGCCGTTTTCATCTCAAGCGGCACGAGGTTCCCCTCTCCAGCCAACCAGCACATTTAATAAATTTAATACATATAATATTTTGCGCTTATGACCTCATAGCTGTGAAAATCCGTCGAAGGGCCGTTTTCATGGGGTTACTGTCATTTTGCGCCGGTGTTCTTGCTCTTGGTGGTATGAGGATCTTCAGCTTTCTTGGATATTTTTCCTCCGAACTTGCTGGGTGGTCAGATGCCCGTGTTTTCTGCAGATAGACTTAAACCTAAACGAGAAATTCTGAAATATGGGGATGTGGGGCGTTCGAACTGGGGCAATTTCCCAATTGGCCAGGGTGGGAGCGTTGGTGAGTGTCTGGACTGGGGTATTTACGGTGACTCTGGAGAAGTTAATTTTGGGAGGTTACATTTGGTCTGTAGCGGCCCTGAGTTATTACGAGTGCTACGGTGTAGGAAGGGACGGAAATAGCTTGTATCTTCCGCCCTGTAGGGGTCGGGGAAGTACGGTTAATTTCCAAAGCCTCGTTATACTATTGCCCTTGACGTGGGCCCTGCGTGTGTCGTCTTGGTGGTGCATGACAGCAGGTCGTCTCTGCCAATGGAAAATTTTTCCTACGTTGAAGAAGCTGGTGATTTGACATTATCACTCCATATTGCCCTTTCCGACGCTCTTTCGGGGTTTCTGTGCTTGTGTGAAGAATTTCCGGGTCGATGGTTCGATGTTGGTGGGCATCATGTTGAAAAAATAATTTGATCGACTGTTTGCTTGAGACCTTAAAGAGATCGAACTTAGACAATACAAGTTGTCCGATCTGAGTCAGATCTCTGGTCTTGTTTAATTTGACTCTCCTGGATTTTGTGGTAAGACAATTTTGAGGCCAAAGTCTCCAATTCTACAGATTTTATTGCCAGAATATCCGACCAGAGCTGTCTCTATTTTTGTGCCAGTGAAAAGTGAGCCCATACCAGTTGACATCGAACTAATATTCTTTGTTTTGGTTTTAGCTACCGACCATTTTCAAACATACTATTTCCATATAACGCTTTCATCTGACCTTCTTGCGTGGTCTTGTGTTCCATCGCCTTGCTTGCACAACGGTATATTCCATGATAGGCCAACAAGATGCTTATCCCAAAAGAATTGGAGCCAGCTTCGGAGAAACTGTGAATAAGCACACAGTATTATTGAGGATTTCAGGGTCTAAAATTCGTTCCATGCGTTATTAACTTTGCGGCAGAAGCATCCTGCCGAAGCTGGCTCTCCGGGTCTACCATACGTTGAGAAGAGAAGATGCTATATTAATCTGGGGATTATTTTCCGGTGTAATCTTTGAAAGTTATACTTGTTGACTGTATTGGAGCCTTTCTAGCAGCTAGATTCAAGAGATTTTCTGGATTTTTGGTCTGTGTGAAATATTGTGATACAAACTCCACAATATAATGAACTCACGCTAAGTATAATCTGGAGATCTAAGGGTTCTGCAAGGCCATCTGTGAACAGCTGCCCTCTCAAATGATAAGACTTGTATATTTAATGTCCAGATATAAGATCGCTTCTATGTTCTACAAACCAATTTATTATATCGAACAGAATTCTTGGCTTCCGAGTTGTCACAAAGCTTCACGAGTTTCATATTCAGGAAGTCAAGCTTTCTCTTGGTAGAAAATCCGAGACGGAACCAACTTGATCTCATTCAATCCTTTGTGTATTTTATTGGTGATTCCTTTCGTGGAGTTCATATCCATCTGGAGTTGAGTGCAAATAAACTTACGAATAAATCAACAGTCAAGTTCAAGCAATAGTAATTGTATGTGAATTACTCTCTGTGCATTCTAGCCTTGGTTTTGCTTTTGGGATGGGGACGATGTGATGGGACTTGGCATAAAATTTTGTGAAGTAAAACAAAATGTTGCTACTCATTGGTTTATTGAACCGAAATCGCTGTACGTACTTGAAAATTATTCAAACATTATATTGGTTTGATTATTCTCATGTTTTACACACGGTATGAGTAGGATTTTTTGGATTTTCCGTGGTAATTTGCCGTATTCCCAGTCTATTTTCAATTTCATCTGTAGTGAAGGTTGACAATTTGCATTTCCGCATATTTCATGGTTCGTTACATTATTTTGTCAGAGTTTCTACGCGTACCTCGATTTTCACTTGGAGACAGTTTCAAAGAAAATGATTCTTGGAATATCTGTATAAGAGGCTCTTTCCTTTCTTTTACTGCTCAATGGCACCTCAATCTTTGAACAGGGCCGGGAATGGAGCTTGCTCAACATGATAAACTCAAATACTACGAGATAGAATTTAACGTGACAAAAATCAGCACACATTTGAAATTTGGGCATTTCAAGATACAAAAATATACTGGGAACACGGGAAACATTCCATGTATATATACATATGCCTCTGCTATGTGTGTTAAGACTGATTGAAGGCGGATAAGACTCAACATGACCCAGATAGAGGCTCTGGCACTATATGTCACGTGATTCGGTCTCTCCAGATAGTTCTTTAAGCTGTTTCTTCCTCGTTTCAGGGAATACTACCTACATGTTCTAACTCAGTAATCCGGAATCTAGAGTGGTCTCTCTGTTCCAATTTCGAGCACCAAAATCAAAAGCGTCGTAAATCAACCCCATTTATTCATATCTCTCTACGCTAACCTTAACATTTTTACACGGTAAGGGTGGACATTAACTGACACTCTAAGGCCCAAAAAACACGTCTAAATAGCCCTCCGTTTGGAGCCTTCACCATCGATAACAGCTCCAGCCCCACCTCTTTTCTATCTCCGTCCTATCTCTGACTTTTCATTACATTCACTCCTGCACATTCCTGCATGCCATCTCATCATACTAAGAGTAATGAGTTTTTCATCTATCATCTCCAATTGTTTCTTTCCAAGCTCAAAAACCCCGTAGCCCGTCTCGTCAGACACATGTCCGAAGTAAAGAAGCAGAAAATGACTCCTTTGATTTGCACCCACTCCGGCTCTTTCCACGCCGACGAGTCTTTGGCCGTTTACATGATCAAGCTTCTTCCAAAGTATGCCCAAAGCGAGTTGGTCAGATCCAGAAACCCTGCCGATTGGGAACGCAGTGACATTGTCATTGATGTCGGAGGCAAGTACGACGGTACCAAGTACTTTGACCACCACCAGCGTGAGTTCAACTCCACCTTTGACCTCGACCACGACACCAAGTTGTCTTCTGCTGGTTTGATTTACAAGCACTTCGGTAAGGAGATCATCCAGCACGTGTTGGAGTTGCAACCCGAGGACCCCAATGTGGAGTTGTTGTACCTCAAGGTCTACAACGAGTTCATTGAGTCGTTGGACGCCAACGACAACGGTATCAGCAACTACTCCAGAGAAGTCGAAAACTCCAAGAAGTTCAAGGACAGAAACATCACTTTGCCTTCCATTGTGTCCAGATTGAACCCCAGCTGGAACACTGACCACACCGATGCCGATTTCGACGCACAATTCGCCAAGAGCTCTGAACTCATGGGCTCTGTTTTCATGAGCCTTTTGGAGGGATACGGCAAGTCGTGGTTGCCTGCCAGAACCATTGTGGAAAAAGCATTTGCTGCCAGATTCGACGTGGACAAGTCTGGCGAAATTCTTGTGTTGGACCAATTTTGTCCTTGGAAGGAGCACTTGTACTCCATTGAAAAGGAAAACGGTGCCGAAGGTGTCACTAAGTTCGTGTTGTTCAAGGACTCCAGTGGAAAGTGGAGAGTTTCCACTGTTTCTGTGACTTCTACCTCTTTCGAGTTCAGACAGGGCTTGCCTGAGAACTTGAGAGGCTTGAGAGACGAGGAGTTGAGTAAGCAGAGTGGAGTTCCCGGCTGTATCTTTATCCATGCTGCTGGTTTCATTGGAGGTGCTGAGACCGAAGAGGGCGTTCTCCAATTGGCCCGTATGTCTCTCACCAAGTAGAGAATGGAGACTCTGGAGGTCTATGTGCAATAGTTTGTTAATTAATTGAAGTATTAGAATGCTAAAGGTAGTTAATAATGACAATGATATAAGATGAATATTGTAGAGAAAAAGGTTGAGGTTATTAGTAAAGAGTAACAAGAGAAGGGTATTAGATACTAAAACAAAGGAATAAAGTAGCAATGGAGGGGTAATAAGGAAAGTTAGTAGACTAAGAAAGGGCTTAGTCAAATTTCTTCAAGTCAGTAGTAGTTTAGAAGCGCATGATTAGCATCAAAGGAAGTGTTTCAGGAAAAGGGTATAACCTGCTCAGAAAAGAGGGATTCAATTCTGTGAAATTAAGTGACCAGAGTTGTAAGGTAAATCGAAGTATTTCCCCATCAAAAATAGCTACCAGGCTTCCCAGCCCAATAAAAGGTATAATATTCACGAGTTCAGCATCAGTATAAGTGAAAAAGTCTACTATATCGACTGGAGATTCAGGTAATATGCAAAATCTAATCACACGAAAATCATTACGTCACAGAAATTCAAAATCTTCAACAGTGCCTTCAAATCAAAACCAGGCAGGCTAGCTTCAAGATCCCGGAATTATCCTAATTGGAAAAACAAGCACTTCCATATTATTGGGTCCACGTTCTCATTAATTAAATGTTAAATTAGAATATTCTTAACTGTACTCTTAATTTCCTTTGCTTGGCTACTGCCTAGCCAAGCTTCAACGCCCAGCCCAACTCTTCGGATCTTGGCACTTCATTCACTACAGGAAATTTTTCACTTGGTACTATGACGAATTATCACTCTTGTCCCCCAGATTTTGGGGCGGATTTTTGTCCCGAATCACAAAAGTTGCGGGTTTTATGGTCCAGTAAGAATCTGATCGCCAGAGCCGTCTACTTCCTCGAATCATAACCCCAGAGCCGCGCCATGTGCAGATCTCTCTTCTACTCTTTTGAGCCCAAGTCTTCGGACAGTAGACCAAATTTGGTGAAAAGTGGCCAGAAAAACCGCCAAAATTCCCCGAAATATGTTTCTGGGGCTGAAGATCGAGTAGCTTCTCGTTCGGGTCCATTCCCACGTTTTTAGGCTTCCATTTACCCAGCCTTAGCCTGGTGATGCCTGTCCTGCACCTTTCTCGCTATTTAAATCTAGCGCAAAAACTCCAATTTAATCTATAATCTCTTTATCTCTTTTGCAACTTCAACCCCAAAGAAGTTGCGTTTAGTTTGGCCAAGTAGCGTGAACCCTCCGTACGAGTCAAACTTTCCAGTGGCAAGAGCCCTCTTAAGATAAAGTCTTCCATCCCCGAGTACCCCGAACCCAAAAATGAGACTCGCTATGGTCAGAGCTATCCAATTCAAGTCGGTAAAGAGCCGCCGGACAAGCCCCAGCGCATAAACAGAGAACCGTACCAAACTCCCTTTGACGAGTTATGTGGTTTGTTGCAAACGGACCCGAAGTCGGGCTTGGAGAACGACCAGATCCCCCATCTTGTGTCTGTTCATGGCCCTAATTCTCTCGGTGAGGACCAGTCTATCTCGCTCACCAAGATTCTTGCCCACCAGGTCTTTAATGCCATGGTCTTGGTGCTTATCATCTCCATGATCATCGCCCTCGCGATCCGTGACTGGATCTCGGGCGGTGTCATTGGAGGCGTTGTTTTGGTCAACATCGGTGTGGGCTTCATTCAGGAGTACCGGGCTGAAAAGACCATGGGCTCGTTGCGTATGCTCAGCTCAGCTCTGGCGCGTGTTTTGCGTGGCGGAGTGGAGTCCTCGGTGAACGCTGAAGAGCTTGTTCCTGGCGATATCGTGTTTGTCCGTGTAGGAGACACGGTTCCTGCGGACTTGAGGCTCTTTGACACCATCAATCTCGAAGCTGATGAGGCGCTTTTGACAGGAGAATCGCTTCCCGTAGTCAAGGACCACACCTTCGTCTACGATGTCGATGTGGCGGTTCCAGTCGGTGACAGAGCCAACATGGCATTTAGTTCCCTGGTAATTTCCAAGGGCCGCGGATGTGGTGTGGTGGTTTCCACGGGACTCAACACGGAGATCGGCCAGATTGCAAAGTCCTTGAAGTCCTCGGACGACGATGTGATTGTTAGAGTTAACCGTGACTCCCTGCCAGGCTTTTCGGACTATGTGAAAGCAGCTGCCAAGACGGTCTACAACATGATCATGAACGTGTTGGGCACCAACATTGGTACGCCATTGCAGCGGAGATTATCGTGGTTGGCTATCATTCTATTCTGGGTGGCAGTTTTGTTTGCCATAGTCGTCATGGCTTCCCAGAAAATGCACGTCAACAGAAACGTTGCGATCTATGCCATCTGTGTGGCTC
Source organism: Suhomyces coccinellae (assembly GCA_030565345.1). NCBI lineage: Eukaryota > Fungi > Ascomycota > Pichiomycetes > Serinales > Debaryomycetaceae > Suhomyces > Suhomyces coccinellae. The sequence goes on from JAJMBP010000058.1 coordinate 40,752, forward strand.
TTTCCATGATTCCTTCGTCCTTGGTGGTCGTTCTTACAATCACCATGGCCATTGGGGCCAAGGAAATGGCTGCCAGAAATGTTATTGTGAGGAAACTCGATTCGCTTGAAGCCTTGGGTGGAATCAATGACATCTGCTCTGATAAAACTGGTACTCTTACAATGGGAAAAATGATTGCCAAAAAGTTGTGGCTTCCTGACGTTGGAACCTACGCAGTGGTCAACAGTAACGATGTGTTCGATCCAACAGAAGGAACTGTCGTTTTTCAGGGTTTATCACCCCATGAAATCAAAATCTCCGATGAAGAGAACGATTTTCTTCCTGGTCCTAAAGAAATTTCTCTTGGTTTGTCTCGTTGGCTCGAAACAGCCACTTTGGCAAATATTGCTAGTGTGCAAAAAGTTGACGGTCAATGGGACGTACATGGAGATGCTACAGAAATTGCCATCAACGTTTTCACTACTAGAATGGGATATGACCGGGAAGGGATGATTTCTGAAGGTTTGGAGCATGTCGCCGAATTTCCCTTTGATTCTTCCATCAAGAGGATGTCGGCAATCTACACTGATGCCAACATGAAGACCACTATGATCCATACCAAGGGTGCAGTCGAGCGTGTTTTGGAAAACTGTACCAATTGGTATGTGGATGGCAAACTAATTCCTCTTTTGGAATCTGATAAGTCTAGAATCGAGGACAACATGACAGCGATGTCTGGTGAAGGTTTGCGTGTTTTGGCTTTTGCTCAAAGGGAAATTGATTTGGCCACTGAGAGCATTTCTGAGCGTGATTTTGTCGAGACTTCATTGATTTTCTTGGGTCTTGTGGGCATTTATGACCCTCCACGTCCAGAAACTGCTGCTTCTGTCAGACTTTGCCATAAGGCTGGTATTAATGTCCATATGTTAACCGGAGATCATCCTGGAACTGCTCGTGCAATTGCTCAAGAAGTTGGGATAGTTCCATCTAATTTGTACCACTACAGTGACGAAGTTCGTCGAGTTATGGTGATGACTGCCCCTGAATTTGATGCATTGACTGATGAGCAAATCGATAAATTGCCTGTTCTTCCCTTGGTCATTGCTCGCTGTGCTCCCCAAACCAAGGTACGCATGGTGGAAGCTTTACACCGTCGTGGACGTTTAGTTGCGATGACAGGTGATGGTGTCAATGACTCTCCATCCTTGAAAAAGGCAGACGTCGGTATTGCGATGGGTCTCAATGGCTCTGATGTGGCCAAAGACGCATCTGACATTGTTTTGGCAGACGACAATTTTGCATCCATTTTGAATGCAGTTGAAGAAGGCAGAAGAATGTCTTCCAATATTCAGAAGTTTGTACTTCAATTATTGGCAGAAAATGTTGCACAAGCTTTGTACTTGATGGTGGGACTAGCCTTTATTGATGTTACGGGCTTTTCAGTTTTCCCATTGTCCCCAGTTGAAGTGTTGTGGATTATTGTGGTGACTTCTTGTTTCCCTGCTATGGGCTTGGGTCAAGAAAAGGCTTCAGATGATGTCTTGGATCAACCGCCCAATTCGACCATTTTCACCTGGGAAGTGGTTATTGATATGATCGCTTATGGTTTCTGGATGGCTTGTTGTTGTCTTGCTTGTTTTGTTGTGGTTGTGTATGGGGTTGGAGATGGAAACTTGGGAGTCGGTTGCAACCAGGAATCAGGGGACCACTGTAACTTGGTCTTCAGAGGCCGTTCCGCCGCTTTTGCTGCATTCACTTGGTGTGCCTTGTTGTTGGCCTGGGAATGTATGCACATGAGATTATCCTTTTTCAACATGAGACCAGAATCTATGGATAATTGGTGGAAACAATTGGCAAACGATCTTTGGGAAAACAAATTCTTGTTCTGGTCCGTCATGGGCGGATTCGCAACTGTTTTCCCAGTGATCTACATTCCTGTTATTAACAGCAAGGTCTTTTTACATGCTCCTATTGGGTATGAATGGGGTCTCGCTGTTGCTTTCAGCATTCTCTTCCTTTTGGGTGCTGAAGCATGGAAGTGGGGAAAACGGGTTTGGATAAGACGATTACAATTGCGGATCGATCCAGAACTTTTAGAGATGGAAAATGATCCATTCCTGGAATACTCCACTCTTTCAAAGAGTAATACTAAGGTTTTTGGGCCATAAATGTATTTTTCGCTCGAGTGTATGAGCGAAATCTACCACTTGGTCATTTTTGTTCCTTCTTTACTTTTCGATATTACGACTTCTTGATACAACTCATTTTGATTCGGTAACCATGGCAGAATATCTGGCAGTTTTTTTAGCTCTGTTCAATACAGACACACATTTCATTAATGTTTGTTGTAGCATGTCCTTGTAAAATGTCATTTTAAGACATGTATGGGACGAAACATGACCATTTCAGACTGGTTAGGAGAAGAATTATATAGCCATGGGGTACGCTTTCTAACCACTACAATAATAATGTGATATTTACTAGCTCGACTAAAAATACAACCGGGTAAATACGATTTATCAGTATAACACCATGTATCGCTTCATTCTAATGACCCTCGTTAAGACTAGACAGTGCATACTTGTTAGAAACCCACTTGCGTTAACTCTTAGCAATTTCTCTAATTCCAATTCTGCTGCACTTCCAAAGCTTCTTGGCTTCTCGCTTCTTTAAACGAACAGTTGACACTTTCATCAATGTGTCAAATACAAGTCGGTTCCAGGTCCGATTATACCGAGCAGTCGATCCTGCCTTTTGAAATTGGCCGATTGTGGGCTGGCGCTTCTCTCCACAATTCACAGTAGCTGAACCGCCAACCTGCACTACTAATTTGACTCTTTGGGGAACCATCCGCCTAACTAATGGGGTGCCACTTGTAAGAATGGCCTTTCCAGCCGAATAGACAGTATAGAAGTCTGAAATGTGGAAGTCCGCTGAAAAATGCTATTTCTGGCCATTTCTGGCTGAAAAAAAGCTGATTTCCATGAACTAGAACACGCCGAACCCAATATTTCACTCGCTCTGGCCGAAAAATCCCGTTTCTTGCCCCATAAACCTCCTCCCCGTCCGTTCCCTCCTCCACCTCTACATAGCGCACCCTTATCTCGGCCTGCCGCGCTTCCATATCGGGAAGTCTATGCGGAGACAGTATCTCCAGGCCTCCGCATTTCCCCATCGGGGACCCGCCGCGCTTAACGGTGGTTTTTATCCTCTCCTTCAATAAATACCCTGCAGCATACGGAGATCAGGCGCCTCCCGTCGGCTTTCCCATTTGGGTAACCGCGTCCTCCCTCCTATAAATGTCGCCAATCTCCCTCTTTTGCAACTTCTTCTCTTATCATCTCCTTTCTTCTTCAGTTCCCTTCCATTCCACTCCGTTTCCATCTAGAACGCCATGTCCGTGTCCTACGAAGAGTTCCTCGTCAATGATCCCCTCGACACGTACTCCGACCCCGCCAAGTTCGCGGAGTACGTCCCCAAGATTGAAAAGTACCAGAAGGACTTGCAAGACGCGCTCGTTCCCGAGTACAAGGTGGAGTTGCCCAAGCCCATCGAGCAATTGATCAGCGAGCAGTTCAATGCCGTCGACTACTTGTACGAAAAGAAGTTGTTGACCGCCAGAGAGTTCGAGATCACCGACCAGACCGCCGTCAGCTTGGCCGGCAAAATCGCCAAGGGCGAGTACTCCTCGGTCGAAGTGCTCCAGGCCTACGCCAAGAGAACGGTCATTGCCCACCAATTCACCAATTGCGCCATGCAAGTGTTCATAGATGAGGGCCTCGAGCGTGCCAAGTACTTGGACGACTACCTCAAGACCCACGGCAAGACCGTGGGCCCTTTCCACGGCCTCCCCATCTCCTTGAAGGAGCACATGAACTACAGGGGCAAGATCACCCACGCCTCCTATGTATCGTTGATCGATAACGTCACTCCAGAGCACGGCGCCAACACCCAGATCTTGGAGGACTTGGGTGCCGTGTTCTACGTCAGAACTACCCAGCCCCAGGCCATCATGCATTTGGACTCCAACAACAATTTCTTGGGCTTAACAAAGAACCCCTTCAACTTGAACTTGTCCTCCGGAGGCTCCTCCTCGGGAGAGGGTTCTATCGTTGCATTCGGAGGAAGTGCTTTCGGCATTGGTTCTGACATTGGTGGTTCTATCAGAGCTCCAGCTGGTTATTCTGGATGCTACGGTTTGAGACCAACTTCGAAGAGAATCTGCCAATGGGGAGCCCAGGGTGGAGGAAGAGGCCAAGAGACTATCATGGCTGTTGCTGGACCCATGACTCGTTCTGTGGAAGATGTGGAATTTTTCATGAAGAACTTCATCAATGTTGGCAATCCTTGGGATTATGACCAAAACTCAATCCGTCTTCCTTGGAAGGACGTTCCAAAGCCTGCCATTAAAGACTTGACCATCGCCGTCATGTGGGACGATGGACTTGTCAAGGTCACACCTCCAGTTACCAGAGGATTGAAGGAGGTTGTGGCAAAGTTGGAGAAGGCTGGTGCTAAGATCATCGAATTCAAGCCAATCAAGACCAAAGAGGCCTACGAATTGGTCAACAGAGCCTACACTGCCGATGGTAACTTCATGCAACGCAGCAAGATCGCTGCTTCCGGTGAACCTCTCACCAAGTTGACCAAGTGGTTCCTTAACTACGGCAAGGGTGATGTCGACATTCCATGTTCTGAGAACAGGGACTTGAATGCCAAGAGAGACGAATTGAGACAAGAATACAATAACTACTTCGTTCAGAACAAGGTGGATTTCATTCTTGGTCCAATTTACAACAATGTTGCACCAAAATCTGAAGAGGTTTACAACTGGTCCTACACCGCCTTATACAATGTCACCGATATGCCAAGTATTGCTATTCAGACTGGTCTTTTCCAAGACCCTGCTATTGACAAGTGGGGTCCAGAACAGGCCAACTACCAATACAGAAGCAAGTTGGAGCAATTAGAAGTTGAAAACTACAAGCCTGAAGACTTTGTCGGAGCTCCAATCTCCGTACAATTGGCTGCTAGAAGATATTTCGACGAGGAGCTTGTGGCTGCATCGCAGGCTATCGTGGAATTATTGGGTACTGACTTGTACAAGCATTAAACCAAAGGTTTACTGTGTATATATGACACATAGAGTTAACGTGACAAGAATTTTGAGTAATTGTAGGGGAAGAAGACGCCACAGTTATTATCGATGATCAAAAGATCTCCAGAATTTCAAGCCATAGCTAAAAATACTCAAACTGAAGATAAGATGCGAATGATTCCAAAAGTTCTAGATTTCATTCCAATTTACGATCAGAACCCAAGGAATGGAGGTAACTACAGTTTCATTTCATTCCAATTAATTGTAATATTTTCACTATTATACATTATTATGTCTATCAAGTTCATTCCAGAATGATTAAATTCTATAAATCGTAAAAACTTCGTGAATGGGCACGATGCCCTCTATCAAGTTGCATTACCAGCCATGAAACATGCTCTCTATTAAACCAGTCAAAAAAGCATGCCCTCTATCAGATCCTGTCATCAAAAGTCATCAAACGCGTCAAGAATATTCCAAAACCATCTATCCAAATCCAATTCTGTAATCAAATCAGCTCTGCTGAAAAACGGTACGTCATGCAACGTATCGTCGGAACCTGTTCCGTAGTAGAAACGAAGGGACTGTATCCTTATCAAGTGTGAATGAAATCTGGGTCAACAGATCACTTCGGAGAAACAGCCACAAAAAACTCTATAACATCAACCACGGGCCGAGACTAGCCGGGTAGGCATAGCGGGCACCATCTAAATACCGTAATAACGTCTCGGGGGCCATAACTCATAAAATCGTAACCATAGTCGTAATCATTACTGGCACCCATGCGTGCAGCTCCATTTATTTAAATACCAAGAACATCATGAGTCATCAGTCGTAGTCATAATCATCATCAAATTCATAGCGTAATCGTAATTGTAATCGTAATTAAATCGTTATCATCAGTCATCACTAAGCGTAGCTTTTCCTGTATCTATAATAAATTCTGAAATATTCTTGACAAGGTGAGTCATTGGATAATAGCGTAGTTAAATACGTCCTGGTAGGTGGGCCCAACCTCCCAGTCTTCGTAGTACGACGTCACTACACGAGGCCCAATCGGACCCCCAACATCCTTCGTATACTTTCCCTTCTTTGAGCTTCCACAAATGAGGCCACGTTACCCCTATGCACAGAGTGGATGCGATTGTAGTCCCAGTTGGGGCATCACATGACAGGTGGGCCCAACTGGGTGGCAAAACACGGAGTTTAGGAGGCTCTGATCGGTCCGACTGACTGCGATAGACTGGTTATTTCCACTGTGGTGGTCGCCGTATCTCCGTTTGAAACTGGCGCTTACAAATTTCGGTCGTATTTATCAAGAGCACTGCCTCATAGACTAGATTAGAAATTGCACCAAGAGGTGGGTGCAATATATAAGTAGAGCCAAGGTCTATCATAATTGTAGCAATTACTTCGGACACACTTCTTTCGACTCTGTTTCCAGCACTAATTATACCAATTATACCAATTACAATTATGGAAGATTTTGACATCATCAGTGAGAAGCATTTCAACATCACCACGTCGCTGGTGGAAACGCTTCGTAGGAAGATCTCCCGGGGTCAATTGACCACGGACGAGGTCTTGGATGCCTTCATAACACGTTCTGTGGCAGAGGGGGCCCAAAGAAGGGCGTCGTACCTCAAATCGGCCCGTTCTCACACCAGAAGCCCTCGCAATTTGAACCCCCAGCAATTGCTGTTGCTCTCGCTGTTGTACTACAAGGATACTGGCAATCCTAGGATACCAGTGCATGCCAAGAGCATGTTCTAGGTTTATGTGCTATGTGCTAGGCACTTCGGGATAATTATATATGTTTATATGGGAAATACAGGTTCGGTTTTGATGAAGATAGTAGCAGTAGACAGGGCAAGTCAATTGCATCCACGACGACCGAAGTCACTCCACGACGACCGAAGTCACTCCACAGCGGCCGAAGTCACTCCACAAAATGCTAGAAACGAACTCAATAGAGCAGGGTAAGTGGTAAGAGACGGTTGGAATTGACAAATGTGAAATTTGTAGACAGAAGTAATTGACATAGAAAATACTGCAAGTGCTATTACCTCTCAAGTATACTTGCAATTTTGATAGGTGTCACTTTGCCACTACAGCAACACACTATATAGAGAATACAGCCTTGCAATTGTTTAATTGTAGAAATTGATAATAACGTAGTTCGGGATTTTTGTAATTCTAGAAAGAGGTGGTAGAATGATATTACACAGTTTGTAGATCGATCCATTGATGTGGTGGTGGCAATGTAAGGTGGTGGAAATAGGAGCCGTGGTGGAGACTCCTTTAATGGGGAGATGACACCTCCTCTTATTTCCCTGTATAAATCTAAAGTTCCACCTTTGTCTTTGGTTTAAAAATAGCATAGCTAGGCCCATGATATGGTCCTCTATACGAGCATGATAAGTATGGTGCAAAATTAGACTGCAATCTAGCTATTGCTGGAACGGGCTTTTGGAAAATGGTCTGGGCTATGTGATCAGGTTCCGATTAGACAGACGTCACGAGTTGTGATAATTCTAATCTTTAATTCCGTAGTGACTCCTTTTCGTATATGGTGAACTGGTTTCATCCTTCTATACAACAAATTCGTGGCTATTCGTTTCGTATAGACCAGCAATCTGGTTATCTGGTTATTTCTGTAAATTACCAGATCATACGTAGTAGTCCCCCTTGTCGTATGTCCCAATTATTTCGTGAAATTGAATAGAGCTGTTCCTCAACATTTGGAGATGTTCGTATATGGAGCACCTATGCTTCGGACTTCTCCAGACTCTTCTACGCCTACATCGGACATTAATGGACTCAAACAGTGACAAAACATAATTCTTCTACTATTATATACATTAATCCCGTGGCTTTTCTCCACAATTTCTGTTCTTCTTTACTCTTGCTATTTACTGATTCCATTTCGTGGTGCACGAATATTCAAATACACCAAAATAGCGCTTCTGGGCTGGTTCCAACTGAAAAATCGCCCTGCTCTACCTCTCTCCGTATATCTTGAATACCCTATTCTCTTTTCCGCCCCTTATCGCCTCTGCATGTCACCATTGACTCACTTTCCACCTCCCTCTCACCCTCTGCCTCACTCTATTTTCTCACCTGTAACTCTTCATTTCTACCCATTTCTTCCTCTACAGCACCGCCCCTTGCTCTTGTCTCGTTTCCTGGTTGCAATCCCGGTCTTACTCCCGTCTGAAATCAGCCTGAACCCCGTACTTTTCGCAATGGACTACGGCGCCGACGACTTGGACTACTCCTCTGGAGCAGAGGAGTTCAATGAGGACTCTCTCTCCAACGAAGAGTATGACAAACTCCACCAGATGCTTCCCAAACTTCGTGCCCTGATCAAGGACTACAATGACCTGGTGCCCGACTTGGATTTGAAGGAGGCTCTCTACTACAACTACTACGAACTCGGGCCTGCTGTGGACGAAATCAAGTCCAGGTTCAAAAAAAGTAAGTATATTTTTCAGTGCATCAGTGTGACTCTTCTTTCAAAACCACCACAATTGGAGGCATTTTGAACCAATATGTCGGAATCCAGTGACCCTCCACAGAAACCAGCCTCGAAACTCTCCCAACTAGCCAAATTGCGGGCCCAAAAGGCTTCCGGGGGCCCTGTTGGCGGCGGAAACAAGTTATCAGCTTTGGCCAAGGCACGAGCTGAAAGGCAGGCTTCCCAGGCTCCTCCAGCGCCTCTGGAGTCCAACTTACCTATAGATACAGCGGAGAATGCCTCGGGTGCCGCAGTCTCATCAAATACCCCGAAGTCCTCACGATCGGTGGCGATTCTCGATAGACTTCGTGCTGATGGTCCAACTGCCAGTCCCAGCTCAAAATCGGCATATGGGCCAGAATCGAGGCCTCCAGTGTCCAAGTTGGCTGGTTTGGCTGTCAAGAGAAGCGGTGGTGATGCCTGCAAACCCAAGGCTTCGCCAGAGTCGAAACCAGTGTCAGACACCAAGGCCAAACAGGAACCAGAGCCTACAATACCGCCCCAGGATGTTGAAATGGAGGATTCCTCGAAGGAAGACATCGAGAACAATGTCTTCTTGGATGACTCCATGCTCTTGCATCAACCAACCATTGCATTCGAACACAAGAAGAGATCTCTTTCCATGGAAGAAAATAGATCCAAGAGGAGGCGACACGAGCACCAGTTGTTTCATCCACTTACTAACATAGAACTTAACACAGAAAAGATAGTTAAGGCAGCACAAACCTTCAATACACCCTCGCCTGACGATAAGATTGTCAATGCACAGAAGGCCGCTTTTGAGGACAAGTTGGGCAACCTTAAGATTGGCACAACCGAAACTGGGGCCAAAAAGCCCGTGAAAACCACCAAGCCCACAAAGAAGTTGGACTTGAGAGAAGAGCTCTCTACAAACAGCACCTACAGCAAGCCCCACAAGTCGTTCGTGGTTATCGGGCACGTGGATGCTGGAAAGTCCACTCTTATGGGCAGAATGCTCCTCGACTTTGGCATTGTGGACATCAAAACCGTGAACAAGCTTGTCAGAGAAGCCGAAAAGGCAGGAAAGGGCTCATTTGCCCTTGCCTGGATCATGGACCAGACTGCAGAGGAAAGATCCCATGGAGTTACTGTGAATATCTGTGCCACCGACTTCGAGACTTCGAAGACCAGATTCACAGCAATTGATGCACCAGGCCATAAGGACTTTGTTCCTCAGATGATCGGAGGTGTTTCCCAAGCCGATTTCGCTTTGTTGGTGGTCGATTCCATCACCGGTGAATTTGAATCGGGTTTCGCCATGGACGGTCAAACCAAAGAGCACACTATCTTGGCCAAGAACCTCGGAATTGAAAAGATCTGTGTTGCTGTGAATAAAATGGACAAAGAAAACTGGGATGAGATGCGTTTCAACTCCATCAAGTCCCAATTGAAGGAGTATTTGACCAGTGACGACGTTGGTTTTAGTCCAGACCAGGTCGACTTCATTCCCATTTCTGGATTGACAGGCCAAAATGTGATAAAAAGAGACCAAAGCGTTCAGGCCCTTTCGTGGTACAAGGGTCCCACTTTGGGAGACTATTTGGAAGATGTCAAGCTCTCTAATGAAATCAACGCAGACTCCGTTTCCCAGTTGTTGAGTGAAAACTTCTTCTTGTCTGTTCAAGACACATTCAAAGACAAGGGTGAGATTAAGGTAGGCGGAAAAGTCAGTTCTGGGTTGATCCAGGTGGGCGAAACTGTTGTGGCACTTCCAAGTGATGTCTCCCTTCAAATCAATGGTATCAAATCAGCAGGCAAGCCTGTTGATTTTGCTGTCAGGGGAGAATTGATTGAAATGTCGTTCAAGGCTAGTCAAGTGGATAATGATGCTATTGAGCCGTTCAGAATCGGCGATTTGGTTTCCAAGGCTGGATCTCCAGCCAAATCCGTCAAGAAGCTCGTGATTTCGTTGCACTTGTTCAACATGTCGAAGCCATTCTTGGTTGGTACTCCCTTCGTTTTGTTCAGAAATAACTGTCAAGCTCCTGCCAGACTTACCAAGTTGATTGAGGTCACCAGTGGAAAGAAAAAGAAGAAGTTGTTGCACCTTGTTTCGAAGCAAACTGCGATAGTAGAGGTCGAAATTGAAGGAACTGCACTTCCTGTGACGAAATACGAAGATAACAAGGTCTTGGGAAGAGTTGTCATCAGAAGAGAAGGAATTACTATTGGTGCTGGTACAGTAGTTGACTTTTAGCCGTAGATTAATATATTGTACACACACGCCGGAAATCGGCACGGAACTATTTATGCTTGTACTCTGGGAGAAGTGAAATAATGCAAATGCACTTGAAGTTCGGATCTTTTAGAAAGAGATGTAGTCCACAAGCAAGACCAAGATGCCTAGGATAATTCCAAGAGTGACCAACATGTTGGCCCCCTTCTTGTTTCTGACTGTAGCTTTGTTCAACGTCTTGTTACCCAATTGAACGTCTATTTCAACCAGTGAATGGTTCTCTAGCAAATTGTTGATCTGATCACCTTGGGACTCAAGCTGAAAGGTCAATTCTGTCTGGAGATTCATGATGTCCACCATGGATGTATGCAACTTTTCGACGGAAGCCAACTGGTCCACCTTGGCCTTCAACATGCCCTTGTTTTCTGTCTCCAATTCCTGAAGCTGTTGTTGACTCAACAGCAGTATAAACTCCTCTTCGTGTACTGTATCAAAGGTTTCAGCAGCATTAAACACACCAAGTTGTTCATCTTCCTCGATATTTTGAAAGTTCAACATCTTCATCTGTCTCTGTCTTTCTCTGCGCTTCTTTTGCAATGCCCCAAACTTGTTGCTAACGTAGTTGAGTGTGTTATTCAAGTCTCTCAATACTTGCATTCTGTGAGTGCCCACTGTAGTCATAAAAAGCTCCTGTGGCGTTGGTTCATCATCGCCCAACAATCCATCAAGCCATCCGGTTTGCTTTCGAGGGGTCAAGTCTTGTCTCTTGGTTTCGTACGTCTGTAAGAACTTCAACTTCTCAAACATCTTCTGCAACTTGATATTGCAGCTGTTATCGATGCTTTCCATTGTATTTTTGGACATATCCTGACTCCCCGAGAAGGGCTCGTCCACCAACAAGTAGCTAGGCTTTATCTCGTCTATGAGCTGGTCAAGCTTGAACAATTCATGTCTGAACTCAGTGGTTTCTTTGGTGAAAGTGTCCTTGATAATGTACGGATTTGGTTTGTTCTGATTGGATTTCTTGGGAGTTTGGGGCAAGGAAAGCTCCTGTTGAACAATGGACACACATTGTTTGAATAGAGGCGTTAGATCCGTCATGGCCAGGTGTCTTGTTAATATTGAAGTGAGATCAACTTAGTTGATGGTGCGACATGGCAAATGCGACAACTGCGACATTTATGGTAGTATGGATAGTGTCCTGGCTATTCAATGCACTGGAGCCTTGGGTAATCAGACTCTATTCCTACGTCATGCGTCACAGAGTATGGTGTACTCTGTAAAGTTTGTCCATACTCTAAATTTTTCCTTTCTTTTTGATTTTTGATTTAATGTCTACAATCGGTATTTTTGGAATGTAAGAACAGGTGACAGAAATCGGTCCATATATAGCAATAAGAAGTTTATTTCGTTACTGCCCCACTACTCTTCAAGTGTTCTAATTTCTAATTTTCTAATTTTCTAATTTTCTAATTTTCTCCTTACAAATGTAGTTTCGGTAAATATTTCATTCACTATCGTTTCACATATCTGTCTGTCTGAACATGACGTAGAATAAGTTGTTGTTTCTGTAACTTCCATTCATGTCCTTGCAGAAATGTCTGCATCATATTTGACTTCCTGGTAATATCAGATAAAGTTTCGTAAGAGATGTTTGTGGCTATTTTCTAAATGCTGTGTTGGACATGGTGTTTTACGAGAAGGAATAATGAATCTGAATCGCTGTCCTGGTGCCATTTGTCTCAAACCTAATTTTTAATAAATATCCTTCTCAACCAGTCAAGTAATCGACGCAGCTGGTGAACTCAATGCCCGTTTTCTCCCCCACGTTAATGGTATCGGATTCGTACAATACGTTCCATCTTCCTGTCATGAATTTTCCACTAACATTATTCACGTCAAAGTTATATTCTCTGCGCTGTTGGGGAGATCCCCGGACATACCACACGTACTCGGGAATGCCTTCCAAGTAGCGGTTATTGGCCACAATGGTTGTGCCTGGAGAAATCAAATTTAATGACTCCAAAACCCGCAAGTCTGGTATGAATAATTCCTTGGAGTGGTTGAGGAAAATGACATCTGGGGTCAGATAACGACCGCCATTAATTTTCTGTTCGATCTTTTCAAGAGACTGAGATGCCTCCCCTACTATGACTTCGATGCGGTGGCTCAACCCGGCCAATTTGATGAGTTTGTTGGCAATTTTCGCGTACTCTGCATTTCTTTCAAAGCAGTAGTAGTGGGCTCGAGAATCGGGCGAAAGAAACTGGCTAAAGTAAATGGCGGTGTATCCGATGTAGCCTCCAAGGTCAAACATAATTTTAGGTGGGTTTTGGTGGAACTGGCACACGAGTCTGTCGGAAATTAATTGGGCTCTTTCTGCCCCCATGATAGGTAAATGGTATTTTTCATTAAGTTCATCAATGGCATGCAAGAGCTTAAGAGGGTGGCCCTCAAGTGACTCGAGCTTTTCTTTGGGGAGGTGGAAAAGGCAATCTGCTAGCTGTTTTTCTCTGGACATGTTGTATGGTAAATTTGGATATTGAATATAAGTTATACCCAAATATACGTATTTATGTATATATTTATATAGGTGCAATAGTATCAGAACATCCGATGTGCTCCGAGACTTCGGGGATGCGAAAACGCCGCCAGAAGAGCTATTTGGGCGCCGAAACTCGCTGATCCCATACTTTTGCCCATTCTGAATATGATGCACTACTTTTCGGCCCAAAATTCGGCCTCTCTTCTGTCCAAAATGCCCGTTCTCGCAGTGGGTCCATTTTGTGGGGTACATGACCACGACCCCAGGGTTCTGGCCACAACTTGTCAGGTGATAAGGCGTCGGGCTTCCACGCTGGCCAAATCGTTTCGGAGACCTGGATCGCCCGAACTCCGGCCCGAGATTACACCTGTCATGCCTGTCAAACGACCCCGCCCCGTACGTTGTGCCCCACCTTTTTCTTCATTTTGGCAAAGTCGTGATGAAGTCGCATCATCGAATTTGGCCAAATAGAACAACATGTCTGACACCGCAGACCTGGCTTTGGGACCCCGCCTAGCCAAGCTTAAGGAACTTCGGCAGAAGCGGAAGGATGCGGTACGGCTGAACAAGCAGGAGCTCTTTGAGGAGAGTCGAAAACAGCGGGTTCGGGGACGCAAAGACGGCCAGTCTGAGTCTGAGTCTGGTGAAGAGTCCAGTGAAAAGTCAGGTGAAAAATCGGCCAGGGAGAGGAATTTGGCCTATACTCTTGCAGATTGCGAGAAGTGGGAGGCCAAGAAGCTGGCCAGCAAGGCAAAACTGCAGGGTGAGTACCAGAACTTCAACCACTTGGCCCACCAGACCTATAACAAGGCCGTAGGTGAGATAGACTTGGAGGGCGTTCACTACAACAAGGAGACCAAAAACAACGCAAGCAGCGATAAAGCCGACATTTCACGCACCACCGTCAAACCAGACATCGGGGTAGACTTCTCCAGCCGGCCAGAGCCGGCATTGGTGGATAAGTTGGCCAAGGACATTAACCAGACCAACGAGGACCGAAAGAAGCGCAAACGTCGGAACGACGATGACGCTTCGAGCTATATCAACGAGAAGAACCGCCAGTTCAACATGAAGTTGGACCGAGAATACAAGGATAAATGATAGGGAGAGTTGAATAGTCAGAGAAGTAGACGAAAAGTCAGGATAGAAAGGGTATCATCAAGGTCCCAGTTGAATTATCCGATCGGAAGACAAAAATTCGAGCAAACTACTCTGATTACGGCTCATTTGTGATCAGTATTGTGCATATGAAGTATTTATCCGAGATAGCACTTATCTACTGCTCATCAAGTATTGTTTTGAACAGCACGTTGAACTCATAATTCCAATCCTGATTTTGACACAAGCCACTTTCCTTTGGTGGAAAACTGACTCACATGCGTTATTGCACCATCTGCCTCCCATCTATGCCCACGATCGTCTGCTATAAGGTCCCTCTGTAATCTCACTCTTTCCAGAGAAACAGACATCAGGCTGGTCTCCGAATTTCCAGCACACGCGAACTAATTGGATCTGCTCTATTTATCATGCTGAAGGGAATCCAGCACATGCGTGTCATGTTGGACGATTGGTCATCTCGAAGCGAATCGCCATTCGCTACTAATAATTTTATTTCCTTTCCAGATTCCCTGTATTATAGATTTCATGAAAATTACTCTGTGGCTCAAATGTAGTAATAATAATGCTAAATTAACTCAGGTGGCAACTCTCTATTTCCACAAGTACTTTTCGTGCCATAAGCCATCAACTCTTGTCTACTTTTCACTCTGACTCTCCCCCATAGTGGTTGCGAAAAATGCCAACAGGCAATATAAATCATTACTCTATCAACACTAACTCATGTAAAGATTGACTAAATTACTCAAAACTAGGTAAACGTATCCACGGTTTGCTACTTACGTCTCTCTATTTCTCATAGCACCAAAAGCACCGCCATTTCCCCAAATAATCCCCATTCACTCAATCTCACTGCCTAAATTCGCACCCGATTTTTCACTTTCTCACTCTACATATGCCACTTTCATTTCACATTTCTTTGACCCCTGCACTTTCTGCACCTACAGGGCCATTTTTGAACCCAAACTTAGCTATCCCCCAATTCCACGGGGCCTCTTTCCACTAGGCACATTTCTAGTCCCGTAGAAACTCTTCTTCCACCCCTATGTCCCCCTTTTAACTCCTCCCCAAACTCGCCGTTACCCGGATTCCGAGAATTTTTCGACTTATACAAAACAGTCACTTCCCTGTGTATCCTCTTCAAGGCCGTCAACAACAACCCTGGCTGTTAGTTTGACGAAATCCACTCAATCTGACCATGGCCCGTGACGAGGAAGAACGGGAAATCCGTGACGACGTTTCCAACAACAGCTCCGACGAGGATGGAGACAATGTGATGGACTCCTCCGAAGAGGACGACGACGACGACGACGAGGAAGCCATGCAGAAAGTCCGTGAAGGATTCATTGTGGATGACGACGACGATGAGGACAATGACACCATCAAGAAGAGAAAGAAGAAGAAGAGACGGAGAGAAAGAGAAAGGGCCACCCAGGCCGAAGACGATGCCTTGGACGAGGACGACTTGGAGTTGTTACTTGAGAACTCCGGCGCCAAACCCTCGCGTTCCAGCAGCAGTGGCAAGTTCAAAAGACTCAAGAGAGCCAAGATAGACGAAGACGAGGAAGACCAGCCCTCGGGTGGAAGAAGTGCCCCCAGGGACGCCCGTCTCAATGATATGTTCTCGGACGACGAGGAGAGACAAGAAGAGGATGAAGAAGTCGACGATGCCGGCGTCCAGAATGATGGAGAACGTAATATCTTGGACGAGTTCGAGGATTTCATCGAAGAAGATGAGTTTTCCGACGACGATGAGGAGAGAAGAAGAGAGAAGATCGAACAAAGAAAACAAGCCAAGAAGAAAGGGCCCCGTTTGGACACCTCCAAATTGTCCAACGTTGACAGAGAAAGTTTACAGCAATTGTTCGAGGTCTTTGGCAGTGGCCAGGAATATGAATGGGCCTTGGAGGCCCAGGAAATCGAGGACGAAGGTAACGGCGAGTCCTTGGAGCCAACTTCTTTGGACGAAGTGTTCGAGCATGCAGAATTAAAGGAGCGTATGTTGACAGAAGAAGACAACTTGATCCGTATCATCGACATCCCAGAAAGATATCAGAAGTACCGTGCCAATTTGAACTATATCGACTTAGAAGGCGAAGAGCTCGAAAATGAAAAGACCTGGGTTGCCAACATTTTGTTCGAAGAAAAACTGGGCGTCTTCACTGGTTTCTTGGAAGCCCCATTCAGAGAGGCGGTCGGAAAAGTGGTGGAATTCATCTCAAAAGACGCATACGAAGTGCCATTCATTTGGACCCACCGTCGTGATTTCCTTCTTTTCTCTCAAGAAATCAAAAGTGAGGATGGAACCATCGAAAATGACGTTCACAAGTTGCTCTACGAAGATGATTTATGGCGGATTGTCCAACTTGATGTTGAATACCACTCCTTGTACGAAAAGAGATTAAATACCGAAAAATTGATCGAATTATTGAACTTGGATGACGACTTGGTGAAGGAGATCAAGACATTGGACACAATGGTTGGTGTCCAGGATTTGCACGACTACATACAATTCACCTACTCTTCAGAAATCAGAAACTTGGCCAAAAAGCAAACTAGCAATACCGAAGAAAATGCTGAGAACATTGAAGGCCTTGATTTGGCCAAATTCGGAAAGAAACACTCCAAGTATGCCTTGTTCGAAAGAATTAAGAGTAACATTTTATACGATGCTGTCAAGGCTTTTGGTATTTCCGCTAAAGAGTTTGGTGAAAACGTTCAAGACCAATCTTCAAAACGTTTCGAAGTCCCATACAGAATTCACGCAACCGATGACACGTTGGAATCCCCCGAAGATTTGATCGAAAAGTTATGTGAAGATGACGAAATCATTTTCAAGGAAGAAAAGAGTGCTCGTGATGCAGTCAGAAGAACATACTCTGAAGAAATCTTCCACAACCCCAAAATCAGACATGAGGTCAGATCTACTTTCAAAGCCTATGCTTCTATTAGTGTGACGATCACCGATAAGGGAAGAGCTACCATACACAACCACAGTCCCTATGCTGACATCAAATATGCCATAAATCTTTCACCAGCTGATTTGGTGAAAAAGCCAGACGTTTTACTTCGTATGTTGGAAGCTGAAGCTGCTGGTTTGGCTGTCATCAAAGTGGAAACCAAAGATTACGCGAACTGGTTCCAGTGCATTTTCAATTGTTTGAAGTCTGATGGTACCTCCGAAATCTCAGACAAATGGAACAAAGAAAGAGAGTTGGTGTTGAACATGGCTTTCAAGAAATTGTCCAACATGATTTCCTTGAACACCAAGGAAGACTTGCGTCGTGAATGTGAGAGATTGATTGCCAGTGAAGTTCGTAGAAGATTCTTGAACAAGTTGGATCAAGCTCCTTTCACTCCATTTGGTTTTGATAAAGGAACCAAGCCCAACGTTCTTGCGTTGACATTTGGTAAGGGTGACTTTGATAGTGCTGTTGTTGGTGCTTTCTTGAAAGAATCAGGTAAGATCGACGAGTTTTTCAAGTCAGAGAGCAATCCTGCCAGAGACCGTGAAGGCGAAGAAAAATTTTCTGGTCAATTAAAGGAGTTCTTTGACAAGAGTTTGGACTACACCAAGCCAGACGTTATTGTTGTGGGTGGTTACAACGCTAACTCGAAGAGATTGTTCGATGCAGTGAAAAGATTTGTCGAAAACAATTCCATCACCGCAAATGTGGATGATTTGCCCAGCGCCAGCAATGCTCCATTGATCAGTGTGATTTGGGGACAAGATGAAACTTCTAGATTGTATCAAAACTCTGAAAGAGCAAACATTGAATTTGCTGATAAGTCTACGTTGGCCAAATATGCTATTGGCTTAGCCAGATACGTTCAAAATCCACTCTTGGAATACGTGTCCTTGAACGATGACATTTTATCGTTGAGTTTCTACGAGCACCAAAAGCTCATTCCTTCTGATCTTGTGAAGGAAGCTCTTGAGTCGGTATTCGTTGACATTGTCAATATGGTTGGTATCGAGATTAATGAAGCTGTCCGTGATCCATATGTTGCACAAATGTTACCATATATATCTGGTTTGGGTCCAAGAAAAGCTTCTGGCTTGATCAGAAACATCATTTCCAAGCTCGGTTCTAACCTTGCTAACAGAAGTGATTTGATCGAAAACGAGCTTTCTACAGCAAATATTTTCATCAATTGCTCTTCGTTCTTGAACATTCCTTTCGAGGAGGGTTCTTCAATTAGAGACTCGTCCGTGGAATTGTTGGATGCCACAAGAATACATCCAGAAGATTACGACTTGGCAAGAAAGATGGCTGCTGATGCCCTTGACTTAGATGAAGAAGATATGGCTCATGTGGAGGAGCAAGGTGGTATTATCTATCAGTTGATGCAAGAGGGTGTCAATAAGGTCGATGAATTAAACCTTATTGCTTATGGTAGGGAGTTGGAGTCCAAGTTCGGCAAGAAGAAGTATGCCACCTTGCAAATCATCAAGGAAGAACTCGTCAACAACTTCGAAGAATTGAGAAGATCTTACCACATTTTGGACAACGCCGAAGTCTTCCAGATGTTGACTGGTGAAACCCCAGAGACCTTGACCAGAAACACAATTGTTCCTGTCACTGTTACCAAGGTGGGTAAGAACTACAGAGATCCAAATGCCAGAGTGAAATTTGCTAAGTTAGCTACTTCTTCTTTGATCCAGGGCAGTGCTGAGGAGCAAAACATTCCTTCTGACATGAACCTTGACCAAGGCCAGGTTGTTCAGGCAGTTGTTTTGGAGATTTTCTACGACTCTTTTGGTGCCAGTTTCAGTTTATTGGAAGAGGACCTCAAGCGTGCAAATACTCCTAACATCGCCAAAGAGCAAGGTAAATGGGACTTCGAGGCTGAAGATGCCGACTTGAAGAAGGAAGCTGCCAAAGAAAGAGCCAAGCTTGCAAAAACCAGAAACATCCAGCATCCATTGTACCATAACTTCAACTTCAAGCAAGCGGAAGAGTTCTTGGCACCACAATCTGTGGGTGACTGTGTGATTCGTCCATCCTCTAAGGGTCCAAGATTCTTGACCATCACTTGGAAGGTCGCCAATAACTTGTTCCAGCACTTATTGGTGGAAGAAAATACTAGTGGAGCAGTCAAAGAGTACATTGTGGACCACAAGAAATATGCGGATTTGGACCAGTTGATCTTCCAGCACATCCAGTCCATTGCAAAGAAGGTGGACGAGATGATTCGCCATCCTAAATTCAGAGAAGGTACCTTGTCAGAAGTTAATGAGTGGCTCGAGTCGTATACTAAGGCCAATCCAAAGAACAGTGCTTATGTGTTCTGTTTCGACCATAAGATGCCAGGTAGCTTCTTATTGTTGTTCAAGGTCAACGTGAACACTCCAATCAGCACATGGCACGTTCGTACTGAGGTGGACGGTTACACGTTGAAGGGTTTCTCTTACCCTAATATGCTCCGTTTATGTAACGGTTTCAAGCAGACCTTCAAATCGTACGTGTCGAACTCCAGATCCAGGCCTGCTCAACGTCCACAATCCAACTATGACGGCTATGGTTATTAGTACAATTCTTTCCTGTATTCTATGTACATTCGTGACTGTATAATTTCATCCTAAAAAGAACAATAATAAATATTATAACATGAAGAACATCTTGTAATAAAGAGCTCCTAGGGATTTGAGTGATTCAATGCTGGCTGTGATATAAATGCACATAACTTTCACCGTGACTTCAAGACACCGTGACTTCAAGAGAAACTACTTCACCGTGTCTTGACTTCGTCATTCCACTGTAGACTTCCGTATAATGTCACCTTTCATCCTGCTCCTTAGCTGAAGAACTTCATCCATTCAAACTATTCCACTTCTTTTGGCGAGTCTCAACTTGGAACGGAAACTATCGCCATCCACATAGCATCCCATCAACCATCTGCTTCCTCCATTTGAATCGCTGAAATCCATGCGTGAATGCAACACTCTTCTGTTGTCGAAAATGACACACGTTCCCTCGGGTAATTTCAACTTCATTTGGTTTGCAGGGTCGTTGATGAAATCCTCGAAAAGCTGTAATCCTCTTATGAAGTCCTTGTACAAGTAATGAGCCGAATTCTCTCCAGCAGAGCTGGTCAAGACATTGACAGATTTGGAAGAGCTGGAGGTGTTATTTCTGGTGATTCCCAACTCGAAAGGGCCTTGGAATGGCGGAGAGTAGTTGACTTCTCTGATATATGGGTAGCTGGACTTGGGGTCAATAACTCCCTCTTTTTCCACAATTAACGGCCTCTGGAAATAATAGTATTCGTTAGCGTTGTCGTACTGGAACGTGATGGGCACCTCGGTTAAGGCATGGTATGCCTGGGGATCCTTTTCCCGTACATGGGTAGCAGCTAAGAAACTGTCACAGAAAATGTTCTCGCCTCCTTCGGTGGAATTTTGAATGGAATGGAGAAGTTGCAAGCCTGGAGGCGACTCATAGTAGAGTAAGTCCATGTGCAATGGCAAGAATGAGTTCGTGTAGGCGATATTGGTGGCATTGGGCACATTTTTCACGTCGAACAAGGTACCGTAGAAAGTCTTCTTGATGTAGCCAAACTTGTTGGCAATGGCTGCCACCGGCCACTGTTGGCTGTTTTGCTCGGACATCTCGGCAAGATCAGCATTGGGCACCTTGTTAACGAAGGCAATTCCGAAATCGTTCAATTTACTGACTGTAGAGTGGAACCCAGTCTGGCCATCAATGTAGTCGGTGTAGTCCACCTGGAGTGCCTTGTTGTTGTTGGAAATGACCTCGTTGTTCCAGAGCACGCGGGAAGACTCGAAGAACTTGTCTCTCCGGCGACTGGTGGGGTCTGAGTACAGTTCGAGGAAGGAATGAGGGTATTCAGAGGTGTGGATCTTTCCATTCAGGTTCCATTCCACCTGGAGGGCCGGCTCGTTGCGGGAATTGGTGACTATCTGTGGAGGGCTGTTGAAGGAGAGGCCTTTGGCCACTTCAGCCGTGGTGAAAAGCTTCTGCTGAGAGCTGGGGTCCACCGATTCGGGTGCCTTGCACGAGTCCCGGAGGAAAAGAGTGCTGAATTCTAGGGTGTGGTCGTTGTTTAAAACAACGGAAATGTAGTCCTTGCTGACCCTGCCTAAGGCAAGGGAGGAATTGAGGCGACGGAAGACACGCAACATGGCAGATGACGGAGAACGGGGAGGACCTTGTTGTTGGCTTTATATTCCCCAGATTTTGGTCCTTCTGTCCGGGGCACGTGACCGGTGGTCTGATCCCGGACAGAGAGCAGCTCTACAGGGCGGCGAAGCGTGCCAGGTCTTCCGAGTGGGAACCCTACCGGTCACACGTGTATTAGGAGGCCGAAGGCGCTAATTGGGCGGCCCTGGCGTTGGATTTGGACTTTCTAGAGGTTTCTTGCTGCTCGCAGCACCTCCACATCTGTGGACTCACCGGGACCAGCCGTCGCCCAAAAGCTCGTTCTTGTCGTACCAGGCGTCCAAGTCCTTGTAGAGAAGCGAGTGTTTGTCTATGGCAAGGCGGTGGTGGCGGTGGACCACGTAGTGGTGGCCGTCTTCATCAAGGGAAAAGGTAGTGTGTGGAAATTTCACCGTGAACTGGCTCAATGGGAGAGAGAAGTCGTAGCCTGTGGGTTCGGGGAGGGCGGCCACGGCCCAAACAAGGGCCGATGCCACCAGTGCCATGGCAAAGCAGCGGACCATAGCGAAAGAAATGGACCTGGGGGTAGTGGGGAGTTTTTGGAGGGTCTTGTCCTTGTTAAGTGCTGTGCTGGGTGCAGGATAGATGGGGTAGGCCGATCACAAGCCAACGGCGAGAAGTGGGGGGTTGTGAGGGAAATGGAGGGAGGAGGAGGTTGCGGAGGGTGGTGGGGAAGATAGGACGAGGAGATGGAGGTGGTGGAGGAAGAGGAGGAGGGGGATAGGAAGCAGTAGCTTGGAAAAGGTGAAGGCCAGATCAGTAATGGGGTCGTGCGCCTACCGCCCTTCCACTGGTTCCGGATAGGGGAAGCAACCCAGGCAGGGCCTCGAATCGAACGGAATAGACAGACTACTACATGACTACCTTAACCTTCAAATCTGATGCCTGTGTCTATTCTCTGAAGTACTGCTGGCATGCTTCAATAAAATGGGCACCTTAGCGTGTTGCTCAACAAGTGCCAGGGTGAAAAATGTAGGTGTGAAATTGCAAATGTGAAAATTCGAAAATATTGAAAATATTGATAATATTAATATTAATAATATTAAAGGTGGAGTGCGGTAGAGGAGCAAGAGGAGTAGAGGAAGCAACCATACTACTGCCGAGAGTTCCAGACAAATGAGACCTGCTAACGTCCGCTTAGGTAACAGGATTCACCCTCTAGTGGTGGTTTGTCATATTGGACATTCTCATTGAGTACAGTGCACTTCGAGAGTTCCCAAGTCCAACACCCTACCTCCACTCGACTTTCCATCTCCACTTATCTACTTCTTCTACACCTTCCTTCTTTCATAGAATGTGTCATATACAGTTCAAAATCCCACTATAACAGGAATTGGGTACTCTGGCCGAGTTGGTCTAAGGCGCCAGGGTAAGGTCCTGGTCTCTCCGGAGGCGCGAGTTCGAATCTCGCGGGTATCATCACACCAGCAATTCCCATCAAATACCTATTTTCCTTTCTTTTTGCCATTTTCGGAAGCTGGACCATGCTAGACGTGTATACTGCTTCAGTGTGACCTCGTCTAGACTCTTCTCCTAACATTAGTGCTAGATCAGTTAGCTCTATCTCATGCTCAATATGTTCGAATTGATCTTAATTTGGAATTATACGAGGCTGTAATAGAAGAGGCTGTAATAGAAGAGGTTGTTTAGAACTAAGGTTGTTATGCTGATATGGCTCCGCTGTACAATTAATACGCATGCTTACTCTGGGTCTATGTCTTATCTTGGTCCTCTACAATACGGCATTCCAGGAACTCGCAGTAGAGCCAAGTTCAAATCTATAGGGACTTTAGTGAATCACTATGGCATTAACTAGTAAGCTTGAAATAGAGCAATTAGAGCCTCAACCTGCGTGCCTTGTTTGAGTACGTGGTCTAACTATATTCTGGGCCTAATACCATTAGTACAGAAATGTTCTATAGTCTGGATCTATGCACTTGGACGAGAATACCGAAAAGGGCCCCAACTCTTATGTGAACCAGACTCCATATAGAGCCCATACTTGAACATACTTTAGATACCATATGGAGCCCTTCCCATATGGTCCTTCCTTACACATGGCCACCCCTATCAGGCTTCACACTACACTCTATTAAGCCCCGTATTAGAGCTATTAGAGCCCTATTATGGGCCTAATCATGATAATGCCACACGTTAATGCCTCACGATAATGCCTCTTCATTATGCCTATCATAACGCACTCCATAACGCACTCCATAAAGCCCTCCCAAAAGCCCTGATATTGATCCCTACATGCCCCACTACTAAGCCCATATCCCATATATACTACCAGGATAGACCCTCGCCGTTACTGTGGAGCCCACTAAGGCCCTATCCCTTTCTTTTTCTTCCAGTTGTCCCAGCAAGCTCCTCACAGCCTCTTCTTGTGCCCGTCTCACCATTTCACGGGTCGGTGCTCTTACTAATTCACGATCCAGTCTCAGTCTCACTTTTTCACCTACTCTCATTAATTCACCTATTCTCATTATTTCACCTACTCTCATTATTTCACGGTTCTCACTCCAGTCTCCTCTATAAAGCCTCCTTCCAGACACCGCTCCTCCACTCTACACTGTAACCCTCCTAGTATATCCTCCACTTTGTCTCCTCCTCTTCCTCTACCTCTCCCCTCTTCCATAGCGCCGCACTCCTCTATTGTCTTGGTGCCCTTCTTCCTCTCTTTTCGCACTACTCTGTCTCATTCCTAGAACGCGTTATTGTCAATTTTTACCTGCAAAAACAACAACCTCCCTTCACACCTTTCCGGCTCCTCTGGTCCCCCTGGCCCCATTCTTCCCTACCATCACCCTCCCCAGCCTCTGGACGCCCGTGTGAGTGTGTTTGTCGCGAAAACCCGCCGTTTCCAGCTCCCCGGAGTCCCGTTCTGTCGCCTTTTCCATTCTCTTCCCTCCTAGGTCCCTTCAGAAAGAACCAGTGCCGCCAGCGCCAAAACAGCGCCAATTCCCTCCATACTCCCCCCAACATCTCTGCCATGGAGTCCAAGACCGTCGCCAACATCAACAACATCAAAAAGCGCTTGCACATGGGCCAACCTCGGCTCCCGTTACAGGAGACCAGCGGGAACATTCCGTCTCCTGTGCTCAAGAAATCCAAGCTCAACAGCGGCAAGTCGCTCCTGGTGCACTTGGGAGAGGCGCCCGAGCTTCTTCATGCCCATGATGTGGCCTCTGCTGCTGCTAAGGTCAACTTAGCCGCGTCCTCCAAACCCAGCGTGTCCTCGTTGCAATACGGCCTGCGTGTCGCTGGAGCAGGACGAATCCACCAGTCCAAGGCTTCCAAGCCCGAGCAGGCCCAGACCAAGGCCACCGGCCGTCTTGCTGGCGAGGAATTGCACAATTGGCAGCAGTCGTGGCGCAAGATCATGAAGGAGTCTACCGTGTATTTTGAGGGTGTCACCGACTACAATCCTATCCAGCTCCTGGAGTACAAGAAGGCCTCGCGCTACCTCAAGCAGGTGGGATGTGAAATCACGTCCTTTTACGACAACGACGTCACCATCATCGTGTCTCGACGCGCCTACCATCCCGCCAAAGCATATCCTTCCAACGACATCTTCTCTAATGTGTCCAGCCTCAAGATCAAAGTGTGGGATTATGATAAGGTGTTCCGCTTTCTCAAGAACCTCGGGGTCAACATGAGTGTCACCGACGAGAACTCCATTACCCTGGCCGCGAACAGTGCGGCCGCCTTCCATGCATTGAACGACTCCAAGTCCAAAAACAAAGACAACCTCTACAACCTCTTGAAAGAGGAAAAGATCTACGGTACCAACGACCGAGACCCCAACGCCAAACGTGACGACTTGCATTACTTGGAGAAGAACTACATATATGTGTATGACTTGCTGCAGAAGGTCAGACCTATAGCCATCAGGGAATGGCAGGACGACAGCTATCCCGTGATGAGCTTGACCTTGGACGGAAAATGTCCCTTCATTTTCGAGAATATCGAAAATAGCAACTCGGAGAGAAAGAAGTTGAGAAGATTACAGAAGTTCGAAATGACTAAAGAGTACAGAAACTTGCTTAAGAAAGCTACCTACGAAATAATCAGCCATATCAAGCACGGGTTTAGCTTGAATGCACCACGCTTCAGTGGAACTAGCACCAGCACAGACAAAATCGGCGAAGATGATATTACTATTCTTCAGAACTCCAGTGGTTCTAAAAAAATAGCGCATTTGACCAACAATGAAGTAACTAACGAGCTTGAACAAGATAACCAGGTCGTGGAAGAGGAATCTCAAGAAACTATACTGGTTGGCTCAAGGAATGCAGACGCTGACACTCGACTTGAACTTTTGCAAGAGGGAGTTGATCAGCAAGCAAATGAAGAATTAAACGAAGATGAAGACGAAGAGGCTGATGAAACCAAGCCTTTGAGATATAGCTTCAAACATCCCCTTCCAGCATTGAGTAGAAACTCGTCATGCGTACAATCAGCATCCAATTCCAAATTCCATGATGTCATCGCTTCTGGATTCAATGGTGCATCTAATGCCATGAGTGTATCGATGGATACCTCGCTTAATAGCAGTGCAGCCAAGGGCAATGGACTTGGGCCCATGGTGTCCCAGGTTCCATCCAGAAATCTCAACAACTTGAACAGAAGAATTTTTATCAAGAGGAAGAAGCAAGAATCGCACAACTCGCACAACGAAAGACCCAAAGAAGAAAAGGAGATGACTCCTGGATACTGTGAGAATTGCAGGGTCAAGTACGATCACTTTGAAGACCATATCAAGTCCAATAGACATCGGAACTTTGCTTGTGACGATCGCAATTTCAAGGACATTGACAATTTGGCTAAGCTTTTGCACGAAAGAAGGTCTCTGGGCTATGTCACGTCCAACGGAGACTTTGCGTACTCTTGAATATAGCATACACCCAGCTACAGCATTACCTATATAGTGATTACCTGGAGCATACATGTGGAGAGAAAATAAACTTGCATAGAATGGATCTAGTATCTATGAATAGAGGTAGAAGAATACATATAAAATAATAGTAACAATCGTATGTATAAGGTGTAGTAGTGGACCAATTAATCAGTCCATAATTGATACAGTTAGATTCTTAGAAGAATACCCAGTACTATAAGAATTTACACACAATAAGAATTTTGTACAATAAATTCAATTGCTGTAGATCTTGAAGCACTGCTACGCACAATAGCCTGCATTATCCAGCTTGTTCAAGTTAAACAGATTAGTGTGTGTGGGATTAAATTTCCAAAGTTGCATATGTATGATAGTTGAACCGTGACAACTTATATACTAAACATATTAATTGTTAGGTTGAAATTTAGGCAGAATTCAACGTTTCCAATGCTGTCTTTGACTTCAATTACCCCTTTTCCCTACTAATTCTACTAATTTCCCCTTTCTTCTCACTCTCCAAATCTCAACTCGCACTTGGTAAAATAGAAATTCAATTATTCAATATCATCATCATCATGATTTCTAACACAACACGAACGCTAGTGCGCCGAGTTGGTGTAGATATCCAGACACGCCACTATTCAGACTTTCTCAAGAACCTCCCTCGAGTTGGTGGAGGTATCTCCAGGTTTGGAAAGAATGTGGCGGTTCCAAAGAGCCCTTCCTCAACTAGTTCGGAGTCTGCTCCAGCACGAACCAAAACACCAATATCCAAGCCAAAAAGCACAGATTCCAGCAAACCAAAGACTTCAAAGGTAAATAGGTTTGCCCAAAAGTATTCTGTACCCAAGACAGAAGCCAAAGCGGCAGTGAAAACGTCAAAACCGGCGGATCCTAGTGCCAGGTACGAAGAGATACGAAAGACCTTGAGAGAAAAACAGGCTAAGCAATCGCCTGGTGCCAAAAAGCCGAATCCTCTTGAAAAAAGAAAGCAAGCGAATAAGAAGAAGTCCATTACCCCTCCCATCAAGATCAACTTGCCTCCTTTCATCACCGTGTCCAACTTGGCCACTATCATGAACGTGCCACTTTCCGAGTTGTTGAAGAAACTTGAAGTGTTTGGTTTCGAAGACGTTCGTCACAACTACATCTTGGACAAAGAGAATGCCACGTTGATTGCGGACGAGTTCAATTTTGAGGTGTTGATTTCCGAGAACTACGACGAGGATGTCTTTCCAGCTCCAGAAAAGCCGGAATTGCTCAAGGAAAGACCCCCTATTGTGACCATCATGGGCCACGTTGACCATGGAAAAACCACTATCTTAGATTTCCTTCGAAAATCAAGTATCGTGGACAAGGAATTTGGAGGAATCACCCAACACATCGGTGCCTTTTCTGTCATAACTCCATTATCCAAGAAGAAAATTACCTTTTTGGATACCCCAGGACATGCTGCATTTTTGAAAATGAGAGAAAGAGGTGCCATGATCACCGATATCGTGATCTTGGTGGTTGCAGGAGACGATTCTATAATGCCTCAGACCATTGAGGCCATCAAACACACCAAGAAGTCCGGAGTTCCCATGATTGTGGCCATCAACAAGTGTGACAAGCCAGGAGTCGATGTGGACAAGGTTTTGAGAGACTTATCTGCTCAAGAAATCGATATTGAGGACTACGGAGGAGAAGTGCAGACGGTAAAGGTTTCTGGAAAGACTGGATTAAACATGGATAAGTTGGAGGAAGCCATTATTACCTTAAGTGAAATGAATGAGTTCAAGTCCGAAGTCACCAATATTCCCTCAGAAGGCTGGATTATTGAGTCTTCTATAGAGAAGGGCTTGGGAAACAAGACCAACCTTTTGGTGTCCCGAGGAACTATCAAGGTGGGTGATTATTTGCTTGCAGGAACTACCTACTGTAAAGTGAAAGGAATCAAGGACGAGAATGGTAAGGCGATCAAGTCCGCAGGCCCTTCCACACCAATCCAAGTCTGGGGTTGGAAGGAATTGCCCAACAGTGGCGACCAAATTATTCAAGTGCCCAACGAACTGGTGGCCAAGAAAGTGACAGCAAACCGTATTGCACGTAGCAAGGAGGTGCTGATGGGCAAGGATATTGAGGAGATCAACAGAAAGAGACAAGAAGAAATCAATGAGATCAAGTTGAAGGATAAGATCAACGAGGTCAAGTTGATGGGTCTCGATGAGGGTATTGTCGCCAATGAAGCGGAGAAGAAGGCCCACGAGGTCAGATATATCATTCGTTCTGATGTGTACGGGTCCGCTGAAGCCATTAAGGAGAGTATTAACGAGCTTGGAAACGAAGAAGTTAGGTCTGTGGTTCTCAACACCGAGGCTGGAATTCCTACAGATTCAGATATCACCTTGGCCAAGACCCTCGATGCCAAAATCTTGTGTTTCAATATCAAGGTACCCAAGGCAACCACCATGAAGGCAGACAGAGAGGGAGTTGTGATCAAGGACTTTAATATCATCTATCGGTTGATCGAGGACGTCACGGCTGAACTAACCAGCCACTTGAAGCCCAGAATCGAGATCAAGACGGTAGGCGAGGTGGACGTAAAGGATGTATTCGTGGTGACTGTCAAGAAGTCCAAGGTCAAGATTGCGGGATGTAAGGTGGCCAACGGTCTTATCAAGAAGTCCTCGAAAATTAGAGTTATTAGAGGAAAGGAGGAGATTTACAATGGAAGTCTCAGTTCGTTGAAGTACATTAAAGACGATGTTTCTGAGGTTAGAAAGGGTAAGGACTGCGGTATCTCGTTTGAGAACTGGGACAAGTTTGAGGTGGGAGATCGTATCGAGGTGATTGAAGAAGTGGAGCATCAAAGATTCTTGTAAATAGTGTGAATAATAGATGTTGTTACCAACGGAACATTGCGATTAAAAGGAAGATAGATATGGAGCGACAGAGTAGTCAGATTTATTGAAGAGAAAATGTATAGAAATGACGTTCTACATATTATTTACTAGACTCACCAAGAACAAAGAAATATTTCAATTAATTCAAACGGTGTAAGCATCGTGAAAATGGACTAAATTCAAAAAGAAAGTAATAAGAGAGTAGGAAAATTCACTCATTATTGTTAAAAAATACATAGCTCAATTAATGGTGGAAAAGAGGATGCAATCTCTTATTAGTGTGTTCTTATCTATGCTAATAATTTCAAAATAATTAATATATAGTGAATTATCCCTTTCTATGGACCTCCAGACCCTCTATTCTAACCACTACATTCCCTTAACCCTAAAATTGCACTATAAATCCTACAGTTCCCATTTTTTCCCTCGTTGTTCTATTTTAATTCATCTTGTTGATGTTTCGTTGAGGTCCAAAGATCTCATCATCAAAATTTCGCGAACTAACTCATCGCTATATCCAACTCACTTATAACTATGTCTTCTAACGACGAATACTCATCAGACGAGGAAGATATCTTCGATACTGAGTCTTCCAAGGTGTTGCTTGGTTTCAAGGATGCCGAAATTGTATCAGACAAAGAGTCCGAGGACTACGATGTGCCTTCTATAGAAGATACCTTTATTGGAGGTAACCCAGTATGGTTTGAAGGAAGAGCCAGACCAAGCAAGAAAGCGACTAGTTGTGACAACTGTGGTGAAAAGATGGCCTTGTTATTACAGGCATTTTCTCCTTTGGACGGAAAGCTCTACGACAGAGTGATCTACATCTTTGGATGTAAAAACTCATCTCGGTGTTCCCGCAAGAAGGGCACCATCAAGGCCATCAGAGGCATTGGAAAGCACCCCGAGAGAGTAGCACAGATCAAGAAGGAGCAGGAGGACTTGGTCCAACGTGAATTGGAGGAGAAGTTGAAGTTGGAAAACACCAAGAAGCTTCACAACGACTTGACCAAGGACTTGTTCAATGCGGCCAAAAGTGCCTCCAATCCATTTGGAGGTGACTCAAACCCCTTTGGTGCCAGTTCCAATCCGTTTGGTGCCAATCCCTTCCAATCTGAAGAGAAGAAGGCCGAATCCAAGCCAGTGAAGCCCTCTGAAGAAAAGACCACAACGTACGCCTCTGTTGCGTCCACCAATGCCCCCGTTCCACAAAAAGCAGAAATAGATCCCGAAGCAGACATACGGCCATTATACAACGGCAGTTTCGTGTACGTGGAACAAGAAACTCTCAAGCCAGAGGCAGAAGACAAGGAATTGGAGAAGTACAAGCACTTGATTGAAATGGATGCCGACAAAGACACGAAGACGTCCAAGTCCGGCAGAAGAGGCTCCTCCTCTTCTGTGGTCAGCACACCCGGTCCAGTGGACCCTGGGGCTGCCAAAATCAAAAGCATGCTCGAAGACAAGTACTTCGAGGCCTTTACCAATATTGTCAAAAGCAACCCAGGACAGGTCTTGCGTTACGATCTCGGAGGTAGACCGCTTTTGTATAGTGGAAGAGACGATGTGGCCACCAAATTTGGAAGGGAAATGTCCATTCCACGTCCAAGCTTCAACCCTTCTTCATCTCGCCAGTTTGAGCTCCAGCTCATGCCCAAGGCCATCATGGACCTTGAAAACCTCGACAATGAGTCGAGTGTTAAGGCGATTTTGGATGGAATGTCTTGGGGAACGATTATTGTGTGCACAGACATCGAGGACTATGCAGCACCCGAGGCCTTTGAGGACCACGTAGCCTACGTGGAGGAGTGGTGTGGAGTTCAATGGGAGGAGAGTGTTTAAACGGAGGTCAGAGGAGTTATACAAGGGAAAGCAGTAAAGAGGTGGAGAAGTGGATAATAAAGATGGAACACGAGTCAAGATACACAAGGCACGAAGCTGTATACAGAGTGTCTTTCTGGCCTTCAGATTCTGATATTATTGTCTTCAGGTAAATTCATGCGAGACAATAGTGGGGTATCAAGTCCCAGAATATTGAAATGCCCAAGACATGATAAGTGTTTTAATTTCTAACCTTCACCTCAGCTCCAGGAATAGAATTAACCGGTATTATTTATATTTTCCCCAATAACTCGGTAATTATAATTTATGCAAACGAAGCCTGTAGGTGTAATTTATATTGAAGTGAGCAAGAGTACAATAAAGTATACGAAAAGTTGCTCTGCAATGACCCCAATACGCGTTTTAACTATACAGTGGTGTCCTGTAATTGCACTATCACCAAATCTCTAAATATGCCCAGAAGTACTACTATTCCAATTCTCTGCAGCTTGCAGTCTCTTCACAGCCTTCATCTCGACTCAATTCACTTTAATTTTACTATCGAAAAATACCATATTCCTCTATGAGCTAATTACCCTGTAATTACCAAGATAGAATTAAACTTCTACTTTCACAAATCGCTTCATATGAATACAGTGAAAAACACGTTAGCAATAATTATCGACTACGTCATAGATCGAAGTTCAAGGCACAAATTGCGAGGACTATTTCTGGCCTGGCACAAAAGGCGAAACCTTGGAAAGGCCACTTGGCGATGTGAAAAAGAGATGCAGATAAAAATTGACAAGCCATTAAATAGCTGCCCAGAACTCACTATGGCAATTATTCACTTGTGAGAATACCTGGAATTGTAGGGGCATTGTTTCTTCACAGGTGAAAATCTTGAAAAACCTGATTCTGGCAAGTATGGAGGCTGATGAGAACTAGAGCTCCATTAGACTCAATTAGTGCACCTCCAATATAAATTCCAGTTCTTCATATCGATTATTTCCACTATTCATACCCACTGTATTTATTCCAGAAATATTCATTGCATCCATGCTCTCCCTGTCCTTGTCTCTGCACTCTTCATCACCTCCTGCCCTTCGTCGTCTCCTTTGATCCTCGGGTCAATAGCACTGGCATCTACTCCAAATATAGCAAGAAATGTCCAGATCAGCTAGAAGCACCCCATGTAAAGCACTCCGCTAAAGCACCCCATCCAAAGTGCTGCCACCAAAACATACCATCAACACACAACTACGGATCACCCATAACAGAGGATAGCATATCAGGACAGATCATCGGCACATTCTTTTCCCTTTCATTCTCGTCTTATTGTAACTCCATACATAGCAATTCGCAACCCATTGCGAGCCTCTCCAAACCCCACCTGCACCGCCAGTTCCGGGCCAAAAGCGCTGCCAAAGACACTGGCGGAATCCGCAGCTCTGCGCCGTGGGGTCCGGTCCCTCAAACCACCTCCAGCGTCGCCAGGGCACCGCATAATGTCCCTCCATTGCCCGTAGGCATTCTTTCTTCTTTATGCAGCTCCTGCACACAGACACACCACTTGACACCTGAAACATCCTGCCTCAGCACCAGACCCCCACGCCAAAACCACATTTTCCCGTCCGAATGCACCCAAACTCCGGCTACCTCTCCCCCAAATCCACCTTCGCCCCTGTAGCACCCAAAAAGTCCGGTTTCTCCAGCAACACGCCTTTCTCGTCGCCATCGCCTTGCCCTATTCTTCCATCCCTTTTCTGCACCATGACGCAATGGGCTCCTGTCCCAGAAACGGTCTGCATACAGCCCGGCATTATCTAGTCAAACATATATAGCCAAGTCTCTCCTTTGCTCTGGTTTCCACCACTTGTACACCACTCTTTTCCCGTCAAACCACATCCCTGCACGCGTCGCCGCACTTTCGTCCACACACCGCTTGTTCTGAGTCCCTGCGCGTCCCCGATCACCCCCATTTCCATCGCTTCCGCCGCTTCCTCACCATGTCCCAGGACCTGAGCTCCGATGAAGAACAGCACTTCCAGTCCAACATCCGGCTCCCCTCGTTGCAGCACGCGCGACACGCCAAGCGGCCGGCCTCGTCTTCACGGTCAAACTTCGCCAAGGCCGCCAAGGAGGGCCGCATGAAGTTGACGGGCCAGAACAAGCCCAAGTCTGTCCGCTTCCCTGATCTGTACAAGCCCACCGACTCCATCCGCGACACCATGATCTCCAACGCGTCCGGCGTGACCAATCTGGACTCCGACATGGAGGAATTGGACAACGTGGGGCCGCTCGAGCACACACTTCCTAGCTTTTCCTTCCAGGCGTCTCCTATGGCCGACGACGACGATTCCAGTGATGACGACGAGCCCATGCCGCCAAACAGCAGGATCCCCAACTTTGCCACCTTCTCCAGCCAGCCCTATGACTTGGACCAGTCCGACTCCGATCTGGAGGACAATTCGTCCAAGTCGTCCAAGAAGTCACCAGGCCACGGCCCACCGTTATCCTATGCCGGACCAGAAATGGACTTGGGCGACCGTCGCCCCTCCACCACCTCCGGAACCTCCAAGACCTCGGTAGACCGTCCAGATGGCGGCTTCCGCAGCATTCTCCGTAAGATGTCGTTAGCAGACCGAGCATACACTGAAGGCTACGCTCCTCGGGAATCGCTGGCATCTGACGGTTTCTTAGGCCGTGTGTTGAACATGACAGGCCCTGCTGGCGGAATGAGTGGAGGTGGGTTGGCCCCAGGCGCCTCCCGGGCGTCTCAAGAAAGAGAACCCGATGAAGAGATGCAAGCAGGCGAACTGCCAGACGGCATCGAAATGCAGCCTATGGGGCTCGAGGAGTTGAGCGAGGAGGCCAAGAAGTTGATTTCCATCCATGTTCCTGAAGTGGCAGCACAGTTGGCCGAGGAATCGCGCCGTGAGACTGGTTCCGACGACCAGAGCTCCACCGCTAATTTAATCACTTCCGAAGAGTACAAGAGCGAGCCTTCGTCTCCAAGTCACACCGAGGGCTTCTACGCCCCCAACCCCGACATGTTCCTACTTCGAGAGGCCCACAACGACTACGACGGCCAGGACGATTTCCTTCTAGATGAAGACATGGGCACCGACTACATCGCTCCTCCTAAGCATGTCCACACAGGAGTGCTCTCCTCGCTCTTAAAATTATATCAGAACCCCAACGAGGCCAAGTCTGCGGCCAGTTTCTCGTCCAGAAGCACGTTTCCGGCGACATTGGCTGAAGAGAGCACTTTCACCGAACCATCAGACTTTACTCGCCATTCGGCCATGGATTTTGGCCGTCTCAAAGAAGGAATCAAAACCGCCCCCCGCAAGATAACCCACAAAATCGCTACACGCAAGCAGAAGCACCGTAAGAGCGTTGATAATAGCGAGGAAGGTGGAGGAGGCTCCGACCCCGAGGAAGAGGCCCTGCTTGATGAAAAGGAATTGAGTGGAGAGGCGGCCAAGCTTCCTTCGTTCCAGCACGCAAAACCCAAGGCCCCCAAGCGGGTGAACGTCAACAAAGTCAACTTGAAGAAGCTCAAGAACCACAAGAACCACAGAAGGGCCAATCAACTCCGTATTACAGTGCACATTGCCGATATTCTCCAGAGACAGCGGTTTATCATGAGAATGTGCCGGGCATTGATGTTATTTGGAGCCCCCACGCACAGATTGGAGGAGTACATGATAATGACATCACGGGTGTTAGAGATTGACGGCCAGTTCATCTACTTTCCTGGTTGTATGATCATCTCGTTCGGTGACGTTTCCACCAGAACATCCGAAGTCCATTTGGTCAGATGTTCCCAAGGTGTGAATTTGTCCAAGCTTTCTGACACCCATAAGATCTACAAGGGCGTGATCCACGATCTTGTCGGCGTGGAAGAAGCAGCCCGTAAATTGGAGGACCTTTTGCGGTCCAAGAACTTGTATCCTCCATGGTTATGTGTGGTACTTTACGGCCTCGGCTCTGCCATGGTATGTCCATATGCCTTTGGAGGAGGATGGGTTGACTTGCCTATTGCCTTTGGAGTCGGACTCTGTGTTGGTTATTTGCAGTTCATTGTGTCGTCCATGTCCAACTTGTACTCGTCGGTTTTCGAAGTCACTTCCTCTATCGTGGTGGCCTTTATTGCACGTGCCATCGGTTCCATTCACCATGGCCGCATTTTCTGCTTTTCAGCCATAGCCCAGGGTTCTTTGGCGTTAATTTTGCCTGGTTACATCATTTTGAGTGGCTCCTTGGAGTTGCAATCGAGAAACTTGGTGGCTGGATCCGTCAGAATGTTCTACGCCATTATCTACTCGTTATTCTTGGGTTTCGGCATCACCTTGGGTGGTGCTCTTTACGGCTGGGTCGACAAACACGGAG
The DNA here is from genome assembly GCA_030565345.1 of Suhomyces coccinellae. Classification (NCBI taxonomy): domain Eukaryota; kingdom Fungi; phylum Ascomycota; class Pichiomycetes; order Serinales; family Debaryomycetaceae; genus Suhomyces; species Suhomyces coccinellae. Next base: position 76,392 of record JAJMBP010000058.1, read on the forward strand.
TTTCGGCCAATAAATGTGATCCCAAACATACCATGGACGACAAGTGGCGGATATTGTTTGTGCCCATGTTCTCGTTGTGCCTCGGGTTGATCAACCAGGCCAGGTGGCTGCAGCTTCCAGTGATGATTGTCATTTCATGTACGGGATACGTGGGCAATTACTTTGCCGGAAAGCACTTTTCCACTGTGACCGAGTTCACTGCCTGTATTGGAGCGTTTATTGTGGGCATTTTGGGCAATTTATACTCGAGAATCTGGAAGGGAATGGCCGTCAGTGCCATGCTTCCCGCAATTTTCGTCCAGGTTCCTTCGGGTATTGCATCGCAGAGTAGTTTGGTTTCAGGAATTCAGGCTGCAGACCAACTTACACGGACGAATCTGACCCAGGCCACCACCAACGACATGTCTGGATCCATGAGTTTCGGTGTTACCATGGTGGAGGTTTCTATTGGTATTAGTGTGGGGCTTTTTGCTGCTGCATTGGTGGTTTATCCACTTGGAAAGAAGAGAACTGGTCTCTTCACTTTATAGATTTGCATTTAATTTTCTAGATCGGTACCAGTTTGGGCCGACCAAAATGATACACTGAGAATATACAGATTCATTAGAAACGATCGAAGTATGATAAAAAAAGTAACTAAAGGAGAAATTTATAGTACCTGAGTTGATTTATTGAATTTCCATAATAATTATAAGAGGTCTTAAGGGTTTATTGGCTTGTGGGACACTTTGATCGTGAAATAATGACATACAAAGTCGACAGCATTAGTTAATTGTGAAAATACATGAAGATGGAACTAACAAAATGACAAAACAAAGCAATACTTTATTAAAGGAGAATTTCATTTTTAGAACAATCTACATCAGAATGATAGGCCTAATGAACCAACTATTCTATATTTGACCTGATAAGAACACATTCACGTAGCAACCCATCTCTGTTAAATTTTAATGTGAGTAAAAATTCATAAAACCTTGAAAACCAAATCATATTAAATACATGAAAATATGGAAACTACATAAAGTAACTTACATAACAAGAAGCTCACTTACTCTCCTGTTCTTCTCTTCAACGCAAATAAATGTACCTATGCTTCGCCTATCTCATATTGGGTCGTGTCCAAACCCCATTTATAGATAGTGAAAACATCAGTCCAAAGGGTTCAACTCCATTCCACGTCACAGGAGCCCAAGATATCGCTCCAGATTACCCGCCATCCACATATAAGGAACATTAATAGTCATGTTGCAGTCCAAGTTAATTTCCCGGCTTCTTACCCAGGCCCTCAGTCCAATTCCTTCCGAGAATAACCACACCATGTCCAACACAACGTTAGCCACGTCGCCACTCTCGTTGTCGCTTCTTTCTTCAAGTGGAATTCCTCTCACCACTGTGCTCAACTCAATTCTACTCACAGAAATTGGCTTGTCTCCTGACATCCTTAAGATTTACTCTTTAATCGGATTCAACCATATTCAAAACCAAGAGTGGAGCATGGTCGAGGTGGAAAAGGGATTGAAATTGGTGATAAAACGCTTGAACATCGTGTCGGAGAACACAGAGAAGTCGGCGGGTCCGCAAAAAGACGAGCCCAGCCAGCTCTACGTGGTGTTGTTCTACGATGAACAGTTTCCTAATGCCATCGCCAAGTGCAAGATCGACAACGTCTGCCAGATTCTCAACAACGGGTTGAAGGGATATGCTGGTTAGGTGGAGTTGCTGCAAATATGGAGATGAGTCGAAATTGAAGCTTCGAATATTTTCAGATGTGCTTAAGCTGGCAGAAACAGTAAGAAGAATAGCCATGCCACCATGGCATCAAAAGAAAGAAAGTAAGGTCTTGACGGACCTGAAATAGTCTAGGATCCTTTAAGGTAATAAAATCCTACCGGCAAACGGTGTTAATTAATTTTATTGAACATATAAACCAAAACCACGTACTTACAAACTGCGCTATCCTCACACTAACGTAGTAAAAATGTAAACTGAAAGCAAGAGCTGATAAAGTCTACCGATTGCTTTTTCTTCTTGATGGTACTCAACTTGAAACAAACCTGGACTGTTCTACACGGATCTAAATTAATTTTATTGAACATATAAAGTGAAACAAGAGCTGGAAGAACGAAAATGAGTAAATGACGTTAAATGTAAATGGAATATGCAGACAATAAAAAGGTCGTAGCTAAGTTTAGAGGGGCAGTGAGCCTCACTTGGCAATCATTTCCACATCGTCGTCTTCCTCTTCCTCTTCATCGTCATCGTCATCATGGTCATCCATATCGTCCATCAAGCTCTCCTCGTCGAAGCTCTCCTCTTCTTCGCTGTCGTACCAGAAGTCCTCATCGACTGGCTCGTGTTCCAACTCTTTGTGGGAGCCGTTATGGTTGCCGTATGCAAAGAGCTCCGACTCAGGCATGATGAAGTCCTCGGGAATATCGGCCTTGGAGCGCTCGACCTCCTGGAGAACCTTCTTCTTGTAGGCGTCGGGGTTTTTTCTCAACTCGACCGAGGCGTCGATATTGGCGGGCGACGACACGTTGGGGTCCTCCAAGAGTGAGATGATGGAAATGAGCACGGACTCGACAGTCTGAGCTGGGGTCCAGGTCTCGGAGTCGGGCTCGTCAGACGTGGGGTCGCCGCCCTGGTGCAAGATGGATATGCAGAGTCTACCGTCGCGGTAGACGTTGGGGTGATAGATGGCGGGGGTGAAGCGGAAGGTGGGGGGCGAGAAGGGGAAGTCGCCGGGGAAGCGCATCTGGCCCTTGAAGTAGCCGCCGTGGTACATGGAGTCCTTGTTGAGGACCATGATGCCGATGTTCCAGAGGAAAATGTTGTCGTCATCCAACTCGATGTGGAAAGACGGGATGCCCTTTTTGGGGTCGGTGAGGTCCTTGAACTGTCTCTGCAAGATGGCGGCGGCGGACTTGGATGACATGGTGGGAGCAAAGGGAGGTATTAGGGTGTGGCCGGAAAGCGATGTCAGTGGATGGGGGGTTCTAGATGGATGCCTAGACGTGATAGATGCGATAGAAGAGATACCGCTAGATGGGACGGGTAGATGGGGCCGCTAGATGAGATAACGCTAGAGGGGGCCGATGTGATACCGCTGGACGAGAATAGACCTGTGAGATAGACCTAGACGTGGTAGAGGTATGTGGAGGGCACTGCTGGGGGGTGGAGCGCTGTGGATCTAGAGGTGGTGGGTTGTTGATGACAGAAAACAACAGCGGGTGCAACAACCACGGCAGAAACGGCGGGAAACCGGGAGAAAACGGGCCTGGGGTAAAGCGGGCAGGCAGAACAGGCCTGGGGCGGAAGATGGGGCAAAAAGGGGGCAGGGGGAGCCGGGGCCGGGGGGTGGTCGAAGGAGATGTGGATTAAAAGGCGGTAAAATCGCACTTGTGATGTGAGGGTCGTGAGAATGAGGCCAGAGGTAGTGGCGGGGTCACTTGCCTGGCAGGAACTACCACAGTGGAACGGCAGGACTGCGACGACACTAGGCACAAACGGGGCGGTACAAAGACAATAGACGCGTGGAGCACGAGACGACGATTGTAGGCAAGAGATGGAAGAGGAATAATGGGTGTATGCGATTACGGCTATTGAGAAAAGAGGGAGGTGAATATTACGGCATGGGATGATGGTTATGGGTGATGGAGGAGACAGGGCAGGAGATTGTGGGTTGGAATTCTGGGTTATGGGTTATGGTGACATCTGGGTTACGGCGAATTCTGGGTTCTGGATTGTGGATTACGAGTAATAGTGACCTTGTGGTTATTGTGGGCCGCGTTATTGTGGTGGTGTATTGTGAGGATCGAGAAGCGACGCAGTGGGGAACATTCACGGGGCTCGACTGAGGGCTGGATGCACTGTTTGGGAGTGTTTGGGAGGTTTCGAGGAGATGGCTTGGTTGGAACGGTTGGCGGGGGCAAAAAGAATGCGCAAACCCGGAATCGAACCGGGGGCCCAACGATGGCAACGTTGGATTTTACCACTAAACCATTTGCGCACTTGATGGAGGAGAAGGTGAATAAAGAGACCAGGAGAGGATCGAGAGGTAGCAATAGAATAGAATATGTGATGTCATGAGAGTGAATGCATTGTGAAGGATGTGTGAATTACTGTGTGAATCTGAGAATGGATTACACAGTGTATTCAGTGCTTATGCAATTTATTACTATCTTGGTGCTTCTCTACAACTTTTCGTTTAGATTTCTTCTCTAGTCTTTCTTCTCTAGTCTTTCTCTGGTCTTTCTCTGGTCTTTCTTCTCCAATCTCTTGTTCTCTAACGGAACCTTCCGAATGGGGCTGAGGTCGGGGCGAGTGGTGTGGAATTGCCAGGTGAAACATCTCTTTATGGCTGTTCTTCAGTTGAAACTTCAATCGACATTATGAGTTGTCAGTTGAAACATTGCACTAATGAGGCGTATGCTGTCAGTATTTGACACTGTATAATATCATGGGTTTCGTTGCAGTAGTCAGTTGGCATGAAATCATTTACTTCTGTAGTGGTTATTTTCCTACACTGCAAATCTTCGTTTCTGGCCCTGTGTTGATGCTAGTGGTTATGGCGAGGTTGCTACATGCACCATCCAGGATCTGATAAGACTTATTGGCTTTGTCTACTGAGCCCTGTTGATGGAACTTGTTTCAGGAGTGTGGGGTCCGTGTTGAAAATAGGTGGTATCCTCCTCAGTAATTGGGCCTGCAAGCGGAGGTTGTCGTATCAGGTTTATTCAGCTATTCTCACCAACTTCTGTAATCCGTTACTGTCCTTGGTGTTTAATTTATTTGTACTGCCATTATATGGCCATAGACCGTAAGTAACTGAGGCCCACTTTACTGGTGTCTAGAGCATTATCGTAGACTGTCTTGTTCTTCTGGCCGTTCCCCCACTGCATTCCTTCAAACTTCCTAGTAGACTGTATTATTATTACTGCATCTCCAATGCGTAACTTCACCCTTCCTTACACTTCTCTACATACCTTGTTCCTCTAAGGCCTTGCTTCTCTACTTAATCGCAACTATTTCCTAACTATGTAATTGGCTTCTTGGGAACATAGGGCTCCTCCAAGTAGCGGGTTTCCTCGTCAGTTAATTTGAAGGTGATTCCCCGAATAATGTCGTCAACTCTCTCTTCAGAATTGACTCCAATAATTGGAGTGGCACCCTTGCTGATCACCCAGCTGGTCGAAATCACCGCCATGCTGACATTGTGCTTTTTGGCGAGCTCCTCCACGCGGTTGATGATTTCTTCATCTGCCTTAGTCAATTTGTCCAAACCAACCACAGCAAAAGTCTGGTCTGTTGTCAGAGAACGGTTGAATTCCGAGGCAGAATTCAAAGGACGGGCCAACAATCCCCTGGCAATTGGCGACCAAGGAATCAACCCAACACCATCCTCCTTACAGAATGGAATCATCTCCCGTTCCTCCTCCCGGTGGACCAAATTGTAGAAGTTTTGCATACTGATGAACTTGACCCAGTTGTGCTTTTCTGCAATAAACTGCAACTGGGCAAACTCGTACGCCTTCATTGTCGAGGCTCCAATGTATCTTACGTCTCCTCCAGCAACGACGTCATTAAGAGCCCTCATGATTTCTACTTTTGGGGTCACCTTGTCGAGTCTGTGGATTTGCAAGACGTCGATATAGGTGCCCAATCTTTCCACCGAGGCAGACACGGAGTCCAAAATGTGCTTTCTGGACAATCCCCAGGCATTGGCCCATTCCACTGGCACGAAATTTGGCAGGTTGGCGTTGACTCTAGGAGCATCTGGGTCGGAGCTAGTAGGGAAGAACACCTTGGTCAAGATCACTACCTTTTCTCTGGGAATGTTGTACTTCTTGAGGAACTTTCCAATCAAGATCTCCGACGAGCCATTGGAATAGGCATTGGCGGTGTCGAAGGTCCGCAATCCGTTGTCGTAGGCCTTTTTGAAGATCTTGAACACCTTTTCTTCGTCTTCAATGACCCAATCGGCCCAGACCTTCTTTCCGTAACTCATGCACCCCAAGATCAATGGGGCCACATGAAGACCGGAGTTTCCAAGAGGTTTGCACTGGATATTTTGAATTTGAGACATTGGGACAGTGGTAGAATGGTTGGAGTGGTTTTGGAAGATAGTAGAGTATAAATGTGAGACTAGTGGGAATATGCGGGGGTGAGCGATAGGAGATTCTGACTCAAAAACCAGAAGATACGGTTAGTAATATTATCCACACTGAATACAAATTAGTGCTTATAAATGCGACTCGGAGGAAAGTGACGGGAAAAGACGGAGGGTGTAAGTACGAAGTACTACGACCTTTGTTAGAGATTCTCAATTAGAAACGTGGGCCTCGCTGCATTAATTGAGGCAGGAAAACTGGTAGCATAGAAAAGAAAAAGAAAGTAAGTATGAAACATCATAGAACTGATTAACCACAAGCTCCGGTCAATTTTCCACAAAATTTACTCAATACGTGGAGTGTTGATCTTGAGCAAAGTAAAGTGTGCCTTAAGGAGGACTGAAAGGTAGATCTCTACTGTTCCTAATCAGAGCTTATCCACTCAGGTCAGTGTCACCTAGTCGTGATTTCCCTCCGGAATTGCGATCGTAATTGCGTGCTAACACTTTGAGGAAACTCATATTGAGGACGACACTATTATTGTGGAGTTCGAGATTACTAATAACCTAAACATGAAAAAGACGTCAAAAATACCTGCATGATGCGCATGACACACTGCATGAGTAAACACTTCAAAAACCTTAAATTGGAAGCAAAAAAGGTGCAGCAGCAGACTTCAAACTCCAATTGGAATTAGCAGTGCTTTAGAATGGTAGTACTGTTCCAGTTGCAAAAAGAATGCGCAAACCCGGAATCGAACCGGGGGCCCAACGATGGCAACGTT